>JXCR01125871.1:62183-94258 GCA_002079205.1 Phalaenopsis hybrid cultivar | reverse complement strand
GTCCTTCCGAAGCGGGCAACGAGATTTCAATTCCGATGACCGACAGCTTCTTACGGGCAAACTCCACACCAAAAATAGTGCCGACAAGCATTTTTCATCCATTTGATTGTTCTTGCAAGAAAAACACACAAATACCTTTCATTAAAGCACAATATCTCAAAAATAAGTATAAAAATGTGTATAAAATACTATATATTTTAGGTGTATCAAAATCCCCTAATTTTAAGATGTTATTTGTCCTCAAGTGACCACTCAATCTTTAAAAACTAACATAATTAGATAATGTATATGGGTTTCTTTAGGAGTTACTGACCCCAATTTTCTGTATAGATGGATGTAAAATGTGATGTATGCGATTAATTTTCTTAATAGATATTCTTAATTTGCAACAAAGCCAAAAAATTGATCCAAGGAAAAAGCCAGGTAAATCCCAAAGGGNAATGTCTTGAAGTTCCTTTGAATTCTCTTCCTTCTCTCACAATACAAACTAAAACTCAAAATAAAATGAAATAAAGTAAAGGCAATCGACAGCGGCGACGACAATGGGCGGCAGCGGCAGTGGCGACAGTGGGCTGTAAGTTTGATGAATGGTTGGCCTCTTCTCCTGGAAAATCTAAGTCTTTTCTTGTAAAAATTCAAGGGGTTCCTTGGTGTCTCTTCAAAAATATGTCTCAATTCAATGAATCTTCTAGAATATACCTCCTCATAAGCCAATTCAATGAATTTTTGTGTTCATGAGTTATTTCCCATATTTTTATGAAGGTTTACTTCAAACAACTCTTCAAGAATCTGCTCAAATTAAATAATTCATCAAGTAGCTACTTCTGGATCTTAAGCGCGGGGTACCTGGCTTTTTGGCGTGGGGTCTCTAACACTTGGGCGTCAGATTAGGCGCTTAGGCGTCATAGTTCATTTTTGCACGTTTCTTCATTTTTGCACGTTTCTTCATTTTTGCTCCAAATTTGACCCTTTTTTTATTCCTTTAAGTATTTTTCATCCATTTGATTGTATCTGTAAGAAAAAGCCACAAATATCTTTCATTAAAGCGCAATATCTCAAAAATAGGCATAAAAATGTGTAAAAATACTATATATTTTAGGTGTATCAAAATCCCTCAAACTTATGGAGTTACTTTNTTTGGAGAAAACACAACAACACATGAGTTTAAAAGTAGAAATCATGCACACAAACAAGAAATCTAAATTAAACCAAGTGTAGATACAAAGATAAACACTTATCTCAAATTCTATCCACAAAATGTCTTGAAGTTCCTTTGAATTCTCTTCCTTCTCTCACAATACAAACTAAAACTCAAAATAAAATGAAATTAAGTAAAGGCAATCGACAGCGGCGACGACAATGGGCGGCAGCGGCAGTGGCGGCGGTGGGCTATAAAGTTTGATGAATGGTTGGCCTCTTCTCCTGGAAAATCTAAGTCTTTTCTTATAAAAATCCAAGGGGTTCCTTGGTGTCTCTTCAAAAATATGTCTCAATTCAATGAATCTTCTAGAAGATACCTCCTCATAAGCCAATTGAATGAATTTTCATGTTCATGAGTTATTTCCCATGTTTTTATGAAGGTTTACTTCAAACAACTCTTCAAGAATCCACTCAAATTAAATAATTCATCAAGTAGCAACTTCTGGATCTTAAGCGCGGGGTACCTGGCTTTTTGGCGTGGGGTCTCTAACACTTGGGCGTCCGATTAGGCGCTTAGGCGTCACAGTTCATTTTGGCACGTTTCTTCATTTTTGCTCCAAATTTGACACTTTTTTTATTCCTTTAAGTATTTTTCATCCATTTGATTGTACCTGTAAGAAAAACCCACAAATATCTTTCATTAAAGCGCAATATCTCAAAAATAGGTATAAAAATATGTAAAAACACTATGGATTTTAGGTGTATCAAAATCCCTCATACTTATGAAGTTACTTGTCCTCAAGTGACTTTTCAATCTTTAAAAACTAACATAAGTAGATGATGTATATAATTATCTTTAGGAGTTACTAAAATTTTGATGTAGAAATACAGTCGTCCAATTTAGAAATTTTTTTTTAAATGAGACCAACTTAAGGTTTAGAAATTTTTAATGTTAAGAAATATGAAAATATGAGTTTCTATCTAATTCAAAAATATTGTAGATATTTTAAATATAGAGTTTAGGCATTTTATCATCTCCACTTAAAAAATTTTAATAAGCATAATTTTACTCAATATATTATATCCTTAATTTTAAGGGTTTCTCAAGTCTTATATTTTAAAAGAATCAGATGTGAAACCAATTTTTGATTAGACAGTAATTCTCAAGCTTCTCCTCCCTTTTTCAACTTTTTCTTTTCTTTTCTTTTTATTTTTATTTATTTTTATTTTTATTTTTTTTCGGGCAAGGATTACTATATCTGGATAGGTTTTTANTCTATCTAATTCAAAAATATTGTAGATATTTTAAATATAGAGTTTAGGCATTTTATCATCTCCACTTAAAAATTTTTAATAAGCATAATTTTACTCAATATATTATATCCATAAGTTTAAGGGTTTCTCAAGTCTTATATTTTAAAAGAATCAGATGTGAAACCAATTTTTGATTAGACACTAATTCTCAAGCTTCTCCTCCCTTTTTCAACTTTTTTTTTCTTTTCTTTTCTTTTTATTTTTATTTATTTTTATTTTTAATTTTTTTTCAGGCAAGGATTACTATATCTGGATAGGTTTTTGATGGTTTTGAATTCCACTCTTCCTTTCCTAAAGCAAAGAGTTGATATTTTTTTTCACTTAAAAATATAATAATAGTTTTGAAAATTAATTTCAATAAAAGAAATTTAATTTTTGAAAATAAAAAAGTCTAAATTTCTAAATTTTTTAAAAATACAATTTTTCCTACTAGAGATAGTTACACAATACTTAACATTTTCTACACTAAAAATTTTTAACTTTAATTTTTTCTTCATTACTATAAATTTTAAATAAATTCTCTTACTCATTTATAAAATCAAAAGTTTACTTCCCTAATATAACTTCATATACATAATAATTTTTCAAATCAAAATCAAATTTATTTGAAATATATTTGAGAGCAAATAAATTTTTAAGTTTCTTTAAAATTTTTCATCCCCCCAAACTTAATTTTTTAATAGAAATAAAACATGTTAGCATCATATTTAAATAAGCAGGAATGAAAACTAACTATAACATGCTTGCAAGAATTTTTATATCCTAAATATGCAAGTATAAAAATTAAAAATAGGAGTAAAAAATTAATTGATTAAATTTTAATTTTCTTAAAATACAGAGATTCATCGGGCTTATATGCAGTGGAGTATAGCATAAAAACAATCAAACACACTAACAAACATACATAACTGCAACATAAAGAAAAATGGCTGGTAGTAAATTGAAAATTTTAAACATGCAGCTTTTAAAATTACCAAGTTAGCTAGACTTTAAACCTTCCTAAGACTCTAGAATTAAGTTCAGCACAGACTAACTAAATACAACAACACAAGTAAAACAATTACTACCACTAAACATAATAACTACTCACTAAACACAAATACATCATNTAGCTAGACTTTAAACCTTCCTAAGACTCTAGAATTAAGTTCAGCACAGACTAACTAAATACAACAACACAATTAAAACAATTACTACCACTAAACATAATAACTACTCACTAAACACAAATACATCACAATAGGTGTACAAAACAAAACACAATATAACAAAAACTAACAATCTCAACATTAACAATTAAAAACAAAACACAAAGTACAAAAAAATTGCACTGACAACAGTTCATAGAAACACATAAAATAAAACAAAAGATTCCAACTAATCCTTACCCTCCTCTGCAGGTTTTCCATAGCTAAGTTGAATTCACGGTCATAATCATTATGTCTCTTCACATGCCCATCCATATGCTCAGGAAAATGCTCTAAATTTGTCACTTTTTATTGGAATAAATAAAATTATTTAATATCCTTTCCATATGCTGTGACTGAGTATCAGTACCAAAAGTCTGACCCCGTGATGTAGAAGCATATGAAGTAGAAGCTCGNAAACAAAACACAATATAACAAAAACTAACAATCTCAACATTAACAATTAAAAACAAAACACAAAGTACAAAACAATTGCACTGACAACAGTTCATAGAAACACATAAAACAAAACAAAAGATTCCAACTAATACTTACCCTCCTCTGCATCACTATTGTCACTATGCCAAATAGGTTCAAGCTCATATGGTGGATATATAGGGTACAGAGGAAATACAACATCCTGGTTCCCTCTCATAAGGTTTTCCATAGCTAAGTTGAATTCACGGTCATAATCATTATGTCTCTTCACATGCCCATCCATATGCTCAGGAAAATGCTATAAATTTGTCACTTTTTATTGGTATAAATAAAATTATTTAATATCCTTTCCATATGCTGTGACTGAGTATCAGTACCAGAAATCTGACCCCGTGATGTAGAAGCATATGAAGTAGAAGCTCATGAAGTAGAGGCAACAGAACTACTGGAGAATCCACCCTCCCAACCAAAAATAGAATGATGTGAATAAGTCTTCACATTCACACTAGTAATGGGCTTCAGCGGCTGTAAGATCTCTTCCCAACTGTCATATCTAACACCAGCCTGCTCGCATAATGAGATAATGAAGGATGCAAATCTTGAACCTGCAGTAGTAGCAACGACAGCAGAACTGGTAATAACTCCATAAATCAATCCTCCAATATCAATTGGCCTGAATTATTGAATACAGTAGATCAAAGTTTCTATCTCTCGAGTCACTTCACTTAAATAATTTGAAGGCAGCAGACGAGTAGAAATAAAATAATGTCATGCCTTTGCAGTGGCATTCAACTTTAAAGTAGAAAATNTAATTTGAAGGCAGCAGACGAGCAGAAATAAAATAATGTCATGCCTTTGCAGTGGCATTCAACTTTAAAGTAAAAAAGTTTACACTTCTTTCATTTGTAATCTTCTATAATCCTCTCCCAGCAGTCAAAGATGAAATAATATTGTCTAGCTCCTCCTCAGTAGGAATATAGTTTGCATAAAAACACAAAGTACTCATGGGCAAGTGATAAAACTTATTAATTATCTTAGGAGAAAATGGTACTGTCTTCCGCCCACTATGACTCCTTCCTCATCAGCCTCTGACAGATTAGCATAAAACTCTCNGGAATATAGTTTGCATAAAAACACAAAGTACTCATGGGCAAGTGATAAAACTTATTAATTATCTTAGGAGAAGATGGTACTGTCTTCCGCCCACTATGACTCCTTCCTCATCAGCCTCCGACAGATTAGCATAAAACTCTTGTACTACAAAAATCATGAAGACAGTAGAAAAATAACAGAATCACTCCCACTGGCGGCTAACAATCAACTCTTCAACAACTCCTTTTGGATTTTTAAAACATCGTTCACGAATTAATTTCCTTGAATGCAGTGCATCACTATATCGATCCTGAGCTCTAGCACTAAAAAATTTACTAGAATCAAATGGAGCTTTTCCCTAGCTTCTCTTCATTCTTGGTGCCATTTTCTAAAAAATATATAAAATTCAAAATAAATTCCAAAATAAACTTCAAATTACTAAACTCAACTTCTAAAAGCTTAAACTAAAAAATCTTTGCATTTTCCATTAATTTTTCTCAAATTTTCACATGAATAGTGATTTTCGTGTAGCTCATGAATGTGCTCAAAATACATAGTGAAAAANTATATAAAATTCAAAATAAATTCCAAAATCAACTTCAAATTACTAAACTCAACTTCTAAAAGCTTAAACTAAAAAATCTTTGCATTTTCCATCAATGTTTCTCAAATTTTCACATGAATAGTGATTTTCGTGTAGCTCATGAATGTGCTCAAAATACATGGTGAAAATAAAAAATTTTTGCATAGAAGTGAAGCTCTTACCTCAAGAAGATCAAATCTAACAAATTTGGCTTGAATCCACCAGGAAATCTTCAAAATAGGAGATGCCCTAGCTCCTTCTTTGTGAAACACCAAGGAAGAAGGCGAGCGAAGGTATGTTAATGGTGTTTTTTGGCCCAAAAATTCACTTAAAACCATTCTCAAACCGGCGCTTAAGTGCGAATGGTTTGGTGCTGACCACGACTTTATATATGCTCAAAAAAATAAGATAAAANGAAGAAGGCGAGCGAAGGTATGTTAATGGTGTTTTTTGGCCCAAAAATTCACTTAAAACCATTCTCAAACCGACGCTTAAGTGCGAATGGTTTGGTGCTGAGCACGACTTTATATATGCTTAAAAAAATAAGATAAATATGGACGTAATAAATATTCAATAATTGTAAATTCACACTTATCAACGCAAGTATACGTATCTTTCAAGTAATATAGGGCTCTAATGGAGTCCTAGATATCGATCCCACAGANAAATATTCAATAATTGTAAATTCACACTTATCAACGCAAGTATACGTATCTTTCAAGTAATATAGGGCTCTAGTGGAGTCCTAGATATCGATCCCATAGGNATGACTTATAACAGAGCTTTAAATCATTCTTGGTTTCTCCGATGAAGATATTGATGTTATATATGAAAACTTATGATCCATTCATTCTTTTCAACAATTGTGCAATCCAAAGCTCGATGGATGAGAAAGTAATTAAATAAATTGGTCTGACGATTCATATTTATTAGTGGATTTGTTACTCTAACTATTTTATATTTTTGAAATTTCTAAATATCATTTTGATCTCGATGATTGTATTGTCGTATTCGTAAGACTTTATGTTTTAAAAGCATTTCCTTTATTATGAACATCTTTAGTTTTCCTATTTTGATGACTATATTCTTATTATTCGATGAAGTCAAATTAAAAGGGTTGATTCTCAAGATTATTTCATGTGGGTATATCTTTGTCATCTTTTTTTCATTTTTTTTTTTTTTTTTTTTGCTTGTTTTATTGCTAAAATGATTTGGCGTTTATTCATAGAAAGGTGTTTGTTTTAGCTTTGTGAGTTTCTTAAATTTTTATTGTCATAGTTATTTGTTAGAATTAATTTTTGATGTCACATACATAGGATGTTTGCTTGAATGATATAGGACTTTGATCAATCTTCTGTAGTCCAAGATATATGATTTGGCCTCCTGATACATGCCTAGAGTGCGGAATCAGGATTGCTACTGATTCAGCCCTACCTGGGATAGTTCATCATTGGGTGGAATCAATATTGTTACAACATACATTTGTTGATTATTATGATGCTTAGAGCCTTCCATAGCCAAGTGAAGTCATAAAACTCTCCCACGCGCATTTCAAGAAAATTTCATTTCATACCAACCCATCTACACAGGGGTCCGAGACGCCTGTCAGTACTCAAATCTTCAGATTAAAATCTTTGAAATGCACAATCTTAAGTTAAAAGATCTTATTTTAGCGATACATGGCTTCCTGTAGCTCCGGATAAGTGAAAGCCTTCCTACGAACATCAGAGCACAAAATTTAGTTACGGGTCGTTCGAGCTATACCTGTCCACTGGAGGCAATTTTCATCTGATATAACACAACTTTATGTCGACCTAGATTTAAGCAAGCTTAATTTTATCCCTACATATCCTTTAAAGTTCTGAGAACCCTCGTGCGCGCATTTGGGAGAATCATATTTTAGCTCGTTGCACCTGTGCAGCAGTCTCAAGGGCACTTCTCATTAAATGGTGTGCTAGGCTAAGACTAGGATGCTAAGTAGTATTTTTGATGTCTAGTTATAGTTCTCTGCTGGATTGGTTGCCCTATTAGGCGTTGTTTTGTATGTGCTTTTATGTGATTACTGGGTTTGGACATGTGCAATAGTATATTTGGTCAATTTCCTTACAAGGAGTCATGCCTATATATATACACACACAAAAGTTTAATAACGGAGAAGCAATGTAATGACTTCATTCCACTCATTCTTACAAGTGTTGCTATATGCTCGTCCAGTCAGACACGACTCATATGTGTTGCATGTTATCCAGTGTTAGCATTTCATATAGGTTGAGTCTTTTATTTTTCTTTTATCATGTATTGATGGAGTCCTATGATCAATTATGTATCAGAAATAAGATATGAGCATGTGTTTCGAGGAGGATGACACTTTAAACCACGTGATGAGGACCAGGAGCAGTATCTCGTGTTTCATACCTTAAATCTATATTTATAATCTTGTATAGAATTAAGACAGAGCATGTATATGCGGAGTCCGACAGCTTTTACTACTTTTCTGGGAGATGTTATCAATCCAGCGGCATCGACCTTTCTAAAGTTATTCAGGCGTGTTTTTACTTTTCTATGGCATGATTGAGTGCTGGAAATTATTTTCTTCTTGTTTTATTATGTGGTCTGTCTTGGATTAATTACGAAAAATAATCTAGGCTCATTAAGGATCCTAAAATTTTAAACCTTCTTTAAATTCTTAATAAATAAAAGATTTAGACTAACATTTTGAATTTTTCAAAACCCGTACTTTATTTTCTTTATGGTCTTCTGACCATATTTTAAATGGGATAAATGCATGACTTTACAACCTGTCATCATTAATAAGTTCTTCATGTCATAGGATTGTGGTAGACAACTGCATCATATGCATATACCCGAGGAGAATTCTCCCAAGTTACAATGTCGTTGTGCGGATGAACTTGTTGCAAGGAAGGAGCAATGACCAATAGCAATTGATGGCAGCCAACAGGTGGTGGTTCACAGTGGTTGAAGGTGGTCGACGACGACAGGAGTGATGCTCGACCTCAGGTCATTCTCAGAGCTCCAAGCTCTTTCTCTAGCCTCAAGTTCTTCTTTAGACTTCTAGCTATCCTCCCACTCATGAGAGGGATGAGACGATATTTATAAAGTTTCGATGCAATTAATGCTTGAATATAAACTACTTTGATCGAACAGTCCGGGGAGCTTCATTTAGACTGACGGTGTTTAATGGACATCTAAGTGACTTAATGATGTCAGAATTGAGCGATTTTAGACTCGTTAGATTCTTCTTGTCGAGACGCTTGATTCGACTATAATCTTGTCAGATTCGACATTTATTTAACCTCATAAATATGCTCGAAAAGCTTTCAAAAGTGGTTTAATGACTTCATCTGAGCTTGATTTGACTTGAATTAGATCAATTTTGGTATCATCAGATCTGTCTCATCGAACTGATTAGTTTGACCATAAATTTGCTAAAATTGGTGCTCTGGATGACTCTTAATTAAAATTTAAAAATTTGAATGTTTCCTGCTCAAAATATTATATCGAGGTTTGTTATACTTCAAAATTTGTGTCAGATGATGAAAAATTGTTAAAGTTGTATGAAAGAGTAACATTAATTTCACACCTAAAATATTATATTTATTTAGATAATATTTTTGAGTTTTAAGTTTATGCATGCAAAAATAAAATTTACTTTTAAAAGTGATAAAAAAATAAGATATTTTAGGTGTGCGATACGTAAATAGAGAAGAATTTTCTGCTGCGTAATGTTTTTTCTTTTTGGTTTCACTAATACATGTTACATGTCAGCTGTCTATTCTTTATTTTTCTTTTTGAATTAAAAAACTGTTTTTCAATCCCCATCCACTACTCTCCCCAATGGGCAAGAAGGATAAAATCCCCACCAAGAAGAAGCCAATCTTTGAAGCTTCCGGAAAATCAAGTAATATTCGTCTGATTGAGAATCTCAAAACTATGAATACTTGTCTCGTGAAGGAGGTGGTAGAGTGTCAGTAAGAGATGGAGCGTCTCCACATCCAGCTCACTTCACAAGTTGCCGAAAAAGATATTTTTCAGGACATTCAAAATGATGTATTTGCACTTGTTGTCTCATCTAGCATCCACGAAACTGCCTCTCGTGGAACGGCGGAGATAGTCGCAGCTTCAGATAGAGAGAAAAATTTAAGAAAGAAGATCGAGGCGGTCACTATGGAGGTCGATGCTGGGAAAATAGAGCTGCTTGCTCTAGCCAAAGAAAAAATTGAGAGAGAGAAAAACTTAGTGGAGTTAAAAGAAAGCATTAGATCGATGGAGCAACCGAACGAGCATGGAAGACAAAGAAGGAATTTGTTTCGTCGTGTTGCGGGTGCTGCGCCTTTCATAGCTGCAACAGTAGTGGCATTTTGCATAGTTTTGAAGAATAAGTTTTCTAATTCGAGTATGATGTTTTATTGTTAATTATTAATTTAATTCTTTATGATTTTTTAGTGTTTCTTTGTTATCATTTATCTATATACCTATCACTTGTTAGCTTTTTTTGAGTTATGTTGGTGGAGACATATCATAATATATTAGACCAGCTAATTTTGTTAGAGTTTGAATTTCATAAATCAATTTAAGATAGCATTATTTTTTATTGTGATAAAAAGTTATTTTATAAATCAAATATTTTATTAATTACAAGAATGGTAAAACACTTATAAATAACTAAGTTGCCATTTAAAAGATAATTAGTGCCAAGTTGATCTTAAAAACCGTATTTTTAATGTAATTTTTGAGAGTTTAATATTTGGATAAAAAGTTATTTCCTTAAAAATAATAGTTAAATATGAAAGTTTAGGTGTTGAGAAGATGCTTAAGAAATTATTAAATAAAAGTAATTTAATATAGGAGATGTTAAATATTTGATTATCAAGAACCGTGGACTACGATAATTGAAGTAGAAATACAAGCAAAAATTACAAATCTCATTTAAGTAACGTCTCCTTTAGCTGTGCTAAGAGAAGTGATGTAGATATTTGAAAAAATTAATTGATGTTTTTTTCCCTTCACATCTAAAAAACATTACATTTCCTTAGCTGAAGTTTAGGAGAGCTTCGCTATCCAACACGCCGGTATTCATGCGAGCTTATATATCTGCTCTCGCTAATACTTATTGAGTTTTTCCATTGATAAACCCGGGAGTGAGCTACTTCGATAAGTTTGTTGAATGATCTTTCAACGTTGCCAACACGACAAGAGTCGTGAGGTATGAAGCAAACTCCAACCCATCTATTAGTTGTCTGACTCCCATGTTAATATCTAATCAATGAAAAACCATCTATTAAAAAATAATCCTGGAATGGTGAAAATTTTAAATACTTTGCTTAAACATTTTAAAATTTTCTGGTAGTATTTGTTTATGTATTAGATTAATTTAATTGAACAATAAGTCAATTTTGAGAAAATGTTTGAAGTTTATGTATGGTGTCACTGCCCTTTGTCTTGTTAAGTTATGGATCAAAATAATGTAATTTCTTCAATTTAAAAATTAGGTAAAGAGCAAAGCAATCTCAAAAAAAAATAATTACCTTAATTCTTTTTCATTCCAAGAAATAAAACATTTTCTCAAGTCACAAGATAAATGAACATATTATAATGAATATTGGGTTTCAAAAAAACCTAAAATGAGAAATAATAAAATGAAAGCACAATAATGCTTAGTCAAAACTATGGATCAAATAATAAAATGAAAGCACAATAATAAAATGAAAGCACAGTAAGTAAGATTAATTTTTATTATAATCATAATAAAAAAAATTATTTGATTTTGAAATTCATCTTAATAAATTTTGGATCAAAATATTGGGACAAATAATGCTTAGTCAAAACTATGGATCATTTTCATCATCATCAAAGATTCACAATAATGGCGCACACGTGCATATATGATTTTCTACATTCTCAATACTTTAATTAGCCTGGTCTTTCAATTTTTTTCCGAAGTAAATTTAATCTATGATTGAGAATTTTAAAAATTTTCACTAATTTATTTTATATATAATAGATTGCTGATAAAATAAATTTAGAATTTTTAATCAATTTTATTTCAATCCAAATTTGATAAAAATAAAGCATGTGATTTTAAAATATAACTTTATTTAATTAATCACTAATCTTTTTAAACAAGATTGTAATTTTTTTTATGATTCTTTAATTTATTATAAGACAGAAAATGTTATGACTGCCACATTAGTATTGTATTTATGGTTTTTATTGTAATTAAGGGTAATTTTGTCTTTTGTCTTTATTTACTTGTATGTCGTACTCATCCTATATAAAAGGGATTTAAGGCTTATGAGACTTATGATAAGAAGTGTTGAGTTCTAACCTATGTTTTTCATTATTAAAAATTTATTGTCTCAGGACTCAGCAGACTGAGTTACATGCGAAGTCCAAGTGGAACTTTGCCCCAATGTGCATAAAAATTAAAAAAAAGGTTAATTAACGTGACCCAGCCCAAATCACCGCAGAGCAAATTTAAAAGATGTGTTTTTCGTGAAACCCGGTTTGAGATTAGCCCGTTGAAACGCCGAAACAGACAAAAAGTCAATTTATGGTAGATTTGGTCACTGTCTTTTTGTTCTTATGCGGTTTTGGAGCGTTTCTTCATCTTCTTCATCAGTTCGTATTCAACGCTCCATCCCCCTTCGAAGTTCCGAGAACCCATAAACCCCTCTCGTGCGCGCGTTTGGGAGAATCAGAGTTTAGCGTGTTGCACATGTGCAACAGTTACGAGGGCACTTCTCGTTAAATAGTGTGCTAGGCTAAGGCTAGGATGCTAAGTAGTAATTTTTATGTCTGGTTATAGTTTTCTGCTAGATTGGTTGCCCTATTAGGCGTTGTTTTGCTTGTACTTTTATGCGATTATTGGTTTTGGACATGTGCAATAGTATATTAGGTCATTTTCCTTACTAGGAGTCATGCCTGTATGAATACACACAAATGTTTAATAAGGGAGAATCAATGTCATGATTTCATTCCACTTATTCTTACAGGTGTTGATATATGCTCCTTCTATCAGACATGACTCATATGTGTTGCATGTTATCCAGTGTTAACATTTTATACAAGTCGAGTCTTTTATTTTTCTTTTATCATGTATTTTATAGAGTCCTGGGATAAATTTTGTATCAGAAATAAGGTACGAGCATGTGTTTCGAAGAGGATGACACGTCAAATCACGTGATGAGGACCAGAAGCAGTAACCCATGTTTCATACCTTAAGTTTGAATCTATACTCTTGTATAGAATTAAGATAGAGCATATATATGCGGAGTCCGACAACTTTTATCACTTTTTTGGGCAATGATACGAACCTAGCGGCATCGGCCTTTCTAAAGTTATTTAAGTGTGCTTTTACTTTACTATGACAAGATTGAGTGCGTGAAATTATTTTTTTCTTGTTATATTTTGTGGTCTGTCTTTGATTATTTACGAAAAATAATATAGGCTCATTAAGGACCCTAAAATTTTAAAACTTCTATAAAGTCTTAATAAATAAAAGATTTAGACTAAAATTCTGAATTTTTCAAAAGCCGAGTTTTATTTTCTTTAAGGCCTTCTGGTTAGATTTTAAATGGGTTGCATACATGACTATATAACTCGTCATAATTAATAAACACTTTACTCTATAGAATTGTGGTAGACAGCTGCATCATATGCATGTGTCTGAGAAGAAGTCTTCCAAGTTACAGTTTTGATGTGTGGATGAATTTGTTGTAATGAACGTGTGGCTACCAATAGCGATCGGTGGCAGCCAACAAGTGTTGGATCTTAGTTAATTCTCAAAGTTTCAAGCTTTTTCTCATGCCTCAAGTTCTTTTCCTTCAGACTTCGAGCTCTCTTCCCCCTCATGAGAGGGATGAGGCTCTATTTATAGAGTTTCGGTGCAATTAATGTTGAAATATAAACCACTTTAATTGAACGGTCCGGAGAGCTTCCTTTGATCTAACGGTGTTTGATGGACATCTGAGTGTCTTATTGATGTCGGAATTGAGTGATCTTTGACTCGTTGGATTCTTCTTGTCGAGACACTTGATTCTATAATAATCTTGTCAGATTCGACATTCATTTAACCTCCCAAATATACTCAAAAACTTTGAAAGGTGGTTTAATGGCTTGATATGAGCTTAGTTTGACTTGGATTACATCAATTTTGGTATCATCGGGTCCGTCTCATTGAAACGGTTTATTTGACTATAAGTTTGCTAAAATTGAAGTTTTAAATGACTTTTAATTAAAATTTGAATGTTTCCTGCTTAAAATATTACATCTAGATCTGTCATTATTCGACATTCGCTGCAGATGATGAAAAATTGTTAAAAGTAGTATAAAGCACTAAAATTAATTTCTTAATTTTTTGAAAGAAATTTTTTATATCTCACTCCTAAAATATTACATTTATTTAGATAATATTTTAGAGTTTTAAATTTATGCATGACAAAATAAATTTTACTTTAAAAATGATAAAATGCTATGTATCAAAAGAGATTTTAGCTGTGCGGCTCGTAAATACAGAAGACTTGTCTCCTATTTTTCCTTTTTTTTTTTTTTTGGATAAAAACATTTAAGTGTTTTTTATATTTTTTTGGGTAACCATCGACTAGCGGCATATTTAACGCTTATAATCTTATATTAATAAAAAAATTTGCATAGAAAAATATCAAATATATGTATAACAGAGAGGCGAAGGAANTTAAATTTATGCATGACAAAATAAATTTTACTTTAAAAATGATAAAATGCTATGTATCAAAAGAGATTTTAGGTGTGCGGCTCGTAAATACAGAAGACTTGTCTCCTATTTTTCCTTTTTTTTTTTGGATAAAAACATTTATATTTTTTTGGGTAACCATCGACTAGCGGCATATTTAACACTTATAATCTTATATTAATAAAAAAAATTGCATGGAAAAATATTAAATATATGTATAACAGAGAGGCGAAGGAGNTAACGTCTGTTCTGTCTTTTTCCTTTTTTTGTTTGGATGAAAACATTTAAGTGTTTTTTTATATTATTTTAGGTAAACATCGACAGAGAGGCGAAGGAATAGCGGATCAAGAAACAGAACCCGAAAAGATAGAGCTTAAAGAATTGAATTTTCTTTATTTAATTGGCTCAAAAGGCTTANTCAAGAAACAGAAGCCGAAAAGATAGAGCTTAAAGAATTGAATTTTCTTTATTTAATTGGCTCAAAAGGCTTCACCATCCTTCCTAATCGTTCGCCCCTCCCATTTCTCCGGCACAGTCCCACATTAAACCTAATTCAAAATTTCTCAAATTTATCTATAAATAAACGCCATTCTCAGAGTGCTCCTAACCCTAAACCCTCGCAGCACACTTCAGAAAAGAAGAAAAAAAACTAGCTTTTCAATCGCCATCCACTACTCTCCCCAATGGGCAAGAAGGATAAAATCGCTGCCAAGAAGAAGCCGATCTCTGAAGCTTCGGGAAAATCAAGTAATAGTCGTCTGATAGAGAATCTCAAAACTGTGAATGCTTGTCTCATGAAGGAGGCGATGCAGTGCCGGCAAGAGGTGAAACACCTCCACATCCAGCTCACTTCACAGGTTGCCGAAAAAGATATTTTTTACGACATCCAAAATGATGTATTTGCGCTTGTTGTCTCATCTAGCATCAACGAAACTGTCTCTCGTGCAACGGCGGAGATAGTCGCAGCTTCAGATAGAGAGAAAAATTTAAGAAAGAAGAACGAGGCGGTCGCTACGGAGGTCGATGTTGGGAAAATAGAGCTGCTTGCTCTAGCCAAAGAAAAAGATCAGAGAGAGAAAGAGTTGGTGGAGTTAAAAGAAAACATTAGATCGATGAAGCAACCAAACGAGCATGGAAGAGAAAGAAAGAATTTGTTTCGTCGTGTTGCTGCGGCTGCGCCTTTCATAGCTGCTGCCGGTGCGGCAGTTGTGGCTTTTTGCATAATTTTGAAGAAATAATTTTCTCATTCGAGTGTCATGTTTTATCGTTAATTAATAATTTTATTCTTTATTATCTTTTAGTATTTCTTTATTATCATTTGTATATTTGATGGATTTTATTTTTTATGTGGGAAAGTAATTTATTTTTAAATTTTTTTTTTCTTCTTAAAAAAATTCAAATATTTAATTATTCTAATTCATTTAACCTTGAGGAAAATTTTCTTATGATTATTATTAAGTTAGAAATAATATATAGAGAGACTTTGATGTTGGTGACAATCTAAAAATTCTTTATCATTTGCTCTTGCATTATATCTTTTTTTAAAACTTAATAATATGTATGTATCTTCATGTTTATAAATTCATTATTTTGATCTATATACGTATCACTTGTTAGATTTTTTTTGAGTTATGTTGGTTGAGACATATCATAGTATATCGGACCAGCTAATTTTGTTGGAGTTTGAATTTCATAAACCAATTTAAGATAGCATTATTTTTTATTGTGACAAAAAGTTATTTTATAAATAAAAAATTTTATTAATTACAAGAACGGTAAAACANATTCTAATTCATTTAACCTTGAGGAAAATTTTCTTATGATTATTATTAAGTTAGAAATAATATATAGAGAGACTTTGATGTTGGTGACAATCTAAAAATTCTTTATCATTTGCTCTTGCATTATATCTTTTTTTAAAACTTAATAATATGTATGTATCTTCATGTTTATAATTTCATTATTTTGATCTATATACGTATCACTTGTTAGATTTTTTTCAGTTATGTTGGTGGAGACATATCATAAATATATCGGACCAGCTAATTTTGTTGGAGTTTGAATTTCATAAACCATTTTAAGATAGCATTATTTTTTATTGTGACAAAAAGTTATTTTATAAATCAAATATTTTATTAATTACCAGAACGGTAAAACATATAATGAAAGTATTTATAATCTTTATTATAATCATAACAAAAAAATTAAATGATTTTTAAATTCATATTAATAAGTTTTGGGTCAAAGTATTGGGACAAAAAAAATTTTCTTTTAATGCTTAGTAAAAAATTATTAGTCATTTTGATCATTATCAGAGATTCAAAGTAATGGAACGCACACGCATATATGACTTTCTCAATACTGTAATTATCTCGGCCTTCTGATTTTCTCCAAAGTAAATTTAATCTATGATTGAGAATTTTAAAAATTTTCATTAATTTATTTTTTATATGATAGATTGGTGATAAAATAAATATAGAAGTTTTCATCAGTTTTATTTCAATCGAAATTTGATAAAAATAAAGCATGTGATTTTTAAATATAACTTTATTTAATTAACTAATCTTTTTAAACAAGATTGCAATATTTTTTTATGATTCTTTAATTTATTATAAGACAGAAAAGGTTATGACTGCCACATTAGTGTTGTATTTATGGTTTTTATTGTAATTAGGGGTAATTTTATCTTTTGTCTTTATCTACTTGTATGTCCTAGTCATCCTGTATAAAAGGGATTTAGGGCTTATGAGACTTATGATGAGAAGTGTTGAGTTGTAACCTTATGCCTTTCGTTATTAAAAATTTATTGCCTCAGGACTTCGCAGACTGAGTTACATGCGAAGTCCAAGTGGAATTGAGTCCCAATGTGCATAAAAATTCAAAAATGATTAATTAATGTGACCCAGCCCGAATCACCACAAAGCAAATTTAAAAGATGTGTTTTTCGTGGAACCCGGTATGAGATTAGCCCGTCGAAATGCTGAAACAAACAAAAAATCACTTTATGGTAGATTTGGTCACCGCCTTTTTTTTCTGTTGCGGTTTTGGAGTGTTTCTTCATCTTCTTATTTGGTTCGTATTTGGCGCTCCTTCCCCATTTGGCTTCTTCGGCTTCTTCGGGCGTCTCCATACAGGCGGCGGTTTCGCTTCAGCTCTTCGGTTCTGAATCTTGGAAACGAAAGGTCAGTTTCGTAATACGCAATGCTTATAAGTCTTAGGGGTTAGTCGTTCGGCAACAACAACTCATTTGTTTTCCTTCTCTTTTTAGCAAACGAAATGGAAGGTTGCAACGGTACATAAGAAGAAGCTAGCGTTCTTCCAAAGTCGTTGAGGTATGTGCTACAATGTTTATTTTAGAGAAAAAGTTGATTTGTTGTATGACAATAGGGTTGTGTTATAGTTGTGTTTTACTTGTGCTATAGTCGTATTATAGATGTGTTATTGTGTGTTATATTGTTGTGTGATGTGTTATAGTTATGTTATGGTCGTGTTATAGTCATGTTATAGATTTGTTATTATTGTCTTATGCTATTTAATTATGTTATAAATGTGTTATAACTGTATTATTGTGTGTTATTGTATGTTATAGATATGTCATTATGTGTAATTGTTGTCTTATGTTATTATAATTGTGTTATAAATGTGTTATAGTTGTGTTGTTGTGTGTTATTGTAACTTATAGATGTGTTATAGATATATTATTGTGTGTTAATGTTGTGTTACATTGTTATAATAGTGTTATAGATGTGTTATAGATGTGTTATATATGCGTTATTGAAGTATTATGTTTGTGTTATTGTTCTATACTTTTGTTATTGTTGTATTATTGTGTTATTGTGTGTTATTGCAGTGTTAATAATATTATAACATATCTAACACCGCAATAATGTCAATCACACTTGTACAACATATAATAATATAACTATAACACAATAATAACAATACCACAAGACACCAATATCACTACCATAACACAATCAAGATCTCTATTTTCGAGCTAGTGTGTCATCATGATATCTAGACAAATGTTTAAATGATTCTCACAACATCTGCTCTGTTGTTTCATTTCTTTGTGCTTCATTAATGAGTTGGTATGCAAAATTATGGGAGTGTGAGCGAAATAGTATACCATTTGCAGAAGCAGTGCTCGTCTGAGATTCCCACCTACTTCCAGCTTTAAAATCGCATGAAGGGAGGAAACTTGCTACTGTTCTACTCGCTTCTCTCTAGTTTGGAGTCGTGCAGTGAGAAAGATGTGGAGGGTTTTCCCTTGTCCTGCAACTTTTTTCTGTTTGAGGAGAGCAGGTAGGAGATGAGAAAAGGATGAGANGGAAACTCGCTACTGTTCTACTCGCTTCTCTCTAGTTTGGAGTCGTGCAGTGAGAAAGATGTGGAGGGTTTTTCCTTGTCCTGCAACTTTTTTCTGTTTGAGGAGAGCAGGTAGGAGATGAGAAAAGGATGAGGGGAGATGAATTGAATGGGCAGTAGCTAGTTGGCCGGAAAGATAAAGATTCAGGATTTGTGTTTGCTTGATATTACTTTACTTTCCAATCAAAACTGTTAGTATATCAAAGCTATTACCCAACTTTTTTAGGAGTGAAAAAATGTGTCTACTTCTTTAAAATTTAGTAGTGATATATTTTTACTTCTCCAGTAGCAAGATTCAGTGGCCATATAAGTCATTGTTATCATATTTTCTTCATTTTATGTGGCCATAAGCATATGTAAATTTAAAGACTTCATTCTAAAATAACTGAGGGGTAGACATTACAATTTTTGCGTGCCAGCTTTTTCATTTAACTAAAAAAATTTGCAAATCAGCTATTTACAAAACACACAAACCAAACAGCTAAACAATTTATTCAGAGCAGGGGCAGATTGGTCATTTATCCAGAATCAGCTGTTTTTCAAACGCACAAACCAAACAGTCAGTCAGCTTATCCGGATCAGCTGATTATCAAGATAATATTTCCTGATTTTTATCGAGAGTCTACTTAGGTGACTTTGGTCATTTAATATGTAATTAACTATAAGAGCTTGCCCTTATAGAAAGCATGTCTGAACCTAAACCCTATTTAATCTTTTATATTAAATAGGGGAACTTGTCGGCAAATACAAAGGTTTCGCAAACCAAACGAACGTCATACTTTCCTTAGTTTATTTGATCGAGCCTCGTCCTCAAGTCTTGTTTTTATCTTTTAGGATAGATACAAGATTCGAGGTACAATGCTCTTTAATTTTAAACTATAAAAAATATGGGGTCAGTTTGATTTCATATTTCAATTTCCTTCCGAAGCGAGCGACGGGATTTCGATTCCGGTGACCGACAGCTTCTTACTGACAACTCCCCTCCAACACCCGAAATAGCGCCGACAGCTTCTGGCGACTCCGCTAGGAACATGCTTTTCTCTCCATATAAATCAAGAAATATTATCTTCACACATTGGTAATATGTCAATGTCCCTCTTGGACCAAATTACCCTTCTTCCGTTGACATACTTTACCCATTTCTATCTTGGGAAAGTACGGCTAACTTNAATCAGCTGTTTTTCAAACGCACAAACCAAACAGTCAGTCAGCTTATCCGGATCAGCTGATTATCAAGATAAGATGTTTATCAGCATAAACTGGATAAGCTGCAGCTGCCGCAAACATACCCTAAATCTTGCTAAATAACGAAAGAAAAAAAAAGCCTTACTTTAAATCATGTTTCATTAAGGGTCTGTTTGGGACAGCTTATAACTGCGGGCGGCGTTTTCAAAACGGTGTCGTACCGTTTGGTTCGCGCGTTTTGTTAGCTTATTCGAAACTATGTTTAGGTTTTTACACTAAACGGGCGCGGGTCGACCCCCGCAGCCAGCCCGCGGGCCGCGTTTCAGAATAATAAGTTTATCCTGAAATACACAAATTGTGCCAAACGGACCCTAAATCTACAATTTAATAAAGTCGGACATCGAACAGACATCTGCAAATCTCTCATGAACTCTTCCTTCACATTACTTCACACATCACTTTCGGCAATGGTTGCTCAATGACTTCTAATTGTAAACAAAAAAAACGTATTAGAGATGTAAATTAATATGTCTTGAGTGGTATGTATTAAATTCCCCTTTATTGTTTTATTAAGAAATTTTGATATAATGATTGATTTAATTAAAGGAGCATGTATATACATACCACAAATGTTCTTTTTTTTATTTACACAAGTGAGGTATTTGAAATTCATGTAAAACAAATGAATTTCAAATGAATTTAAAATAAATTTAATAATGAATTTCAAATACATTCAAAGTTTGCATTTCATATATTTTTCCTCTAAGCAATCCTAGGTTCTAAAAAAATTTCTATAATAGTTGTCACACCTTGAGTCTGGAAACAGTGCGACTCGTTACAGTAGAGCATGATGAAAATAATTAAATATGTTTTGTATTCTCTTAAGAAAAATAAAGTGTAAACATCACTGAAAGAAATAAAGAAAACTAACTTTTATTTCATAAATAAAAGTCCAACTCATACAACCGAAAAAAACTAAAATAAAAATAAACAAATAGCTACACATACTGAGAAAGACAAAATACAATAACTAATGCAAAATTGACCATACTAATAGTAAATATAAATCTAGATAAATCAAACATAAAAAATAATAATTGTTCATTAAAACAAAAACGTCAAAGAAAATGTAACAGNTCCTGAGAAGCTTCCCCCATGCCATCCTCGATAGTTTGAAAACAAAAAGAAACTTCATCTTAAGATCAAGGTGAATTCATTATCAAAAGGGAAAAATATTACATCAGGACTCCTAACGTAGAGCTACGTTCGGATTGAAATATCCGGCTGTGTTACGGGAATATTCCATCTGCTTTATTTGTAAAAATGATGTTTTATTCGAGTATTATATGAAGTTATTCGATTATTTTGCGGTGTTCTTGGAATATTCCATCGCGTTACTGGATTTGGAGCTGAAGCGTTATTGGAATATTCCCCCGCATTACTTGAATTAGGGGTTGTGTTATTCTAATAACATAGTGGAAATTGAAATAACACGGGAATTATGCAGGATCATGGAATCCGAGATTCGAGAAGAAAAACAGAAAAACAAAAATATTAGGAGGCATTTCAAGCGAGAAGCATGCTATGCCTCTCGCCTAATCAAGAAAGCAAAAACAGAAAATCAAAAATATTAGGAGGCATTTCAAGCGTGAAGCATACCATGCCTCTCTCCTAAGCAAGGAAGAAAAGGGGAAAAAATTTAAATTTCAAGAAACAAGGAAGAATGAAGAACATCTCATCTCGCAGAAATTAACTCCTGTTACACCGAAGTCCGTATGTAAAATTTTCATGGAGTGGACTTGACGATAACATGCACTAGAAGGCTGTTTGGTGAGACTGCTAGATTTGTAAATAGCAATGTTTCAAGTGCTATGTATGCAATTGCAAACAAAAATAAAAAATAGAAAATTTACATACATAGCACAGAATTCTTATGTAATTAATTTCTACATGATTCCCCTTATTTAATGACAGCCTTGCAGTTCTATACAGGCTGCCTGAGAAGCTTCCACTCATGCCAACTTCAATCGCTTGACAACAAAGAAAAATCATATTTTAAGCTCAAGGTCATTCAATGATTCTGCATCACTTCCCTCAATGAAGAGCAAAAATGGGAATCTAAAAATAAAATGAACGGTTCACCATGCTTAATGGCGGCCCATTTCGATAGGACAAAAACCTGAAAACTGTTAAATATCCAAAATCAGTTAGTTGTAACAGCAGTTAATTTCTGTTAATAGTATATCAAACAACCTTTTATGATCTTTCGATCAATCCTCGGAATCATAACATAGCTGCACGGGTTGCCCGGGAATTGCGAAGCCCCACACAAGGAAAAAATATTACATCAGGAGTCCTAATGCAGAATTTTGGTCATTCAGAAAAAGTGTTAAGCTACACTCCTTAGAATTTTTTGATATTCTAAAATTTTATTGTTTTTTTTTCTCGCCAAATTAAAGTCAATTTCCCCTCCCTCTTAATGGATCACGGAATCAGAGATTCGAAAAGAAAAAAAAAACAGTAAAAGAAGAACATCTCATCTCTCACCAAGCACACAATTCTTATACATTTACATATCTCACACCTAAACTTTCATATTTACGCACATAGCACTTTGCACAGCTCGCAGAGGGGACCAGAAGAATTCATGCTCTCGAAGGCCGCTTGTTAGCAAGATTTAAGCAGGATTTATAAAGGAATTAAACTAAATAATAACAAACAGCCAAAAATAAAGACGACTTCACCATGCTGTTTGGTAGCAGGATTTGACCTAAATCCTGACATGCAGCAAAAATGACAACTTCAAATCCTACAGGACCTTAAATCCCATTTTACCTCTTTCTACCTTAATCCCGGATTAGTAATCCCGTTGGAAGATGGATTTACGGGATTTATAGAAGCTGATGCGCGCGAAGGAAAAAACTTTCCATGCGGAGTCCGGACGGCAGTAAGGAACAGAAATATGAGGGTTAGTAGGGTCAGAAGCGGTGTGGAATGGGCGATATGCGGGAGCTTCCGAGATCTTTGTACGCCATGATCCCATCGTTACCTTCCCAGGTAGCTCCAGTCGCGATTCTACTGCGAGGGTTTTGGCCACTGGAGCAGGAAGGTAGGTGATGGTTTCCAGCGAAACCAAGATTCGGGAAGCCGGGAAGCCGGGTAGCCGAGGCCTGAGAGAATGTAGATTCATGATTTTAATATAATTTTATTTAAGTTAATTATTAATTAAATTAAACTAAATAAAATTAATCATGATTAAAAACAATTATCTAACTAATTATATAAATTTATATGTAACTATTTCATAATTAATTAAAAAATAAATTACAAACTAAATGTAAATTACTTTTGTAAAATTAAAATTAATTAACAAGACTATTGCTAGATAAATAATTAATTTAATACATTCTTATTAATCTTAATTAGATTAGTATATAATTCATTACTTATTATCATATTAAAAAATAAAATTTTAAATTAAATCTACTGACTTAATAGTTATATTACTAATTATAAATAACAAATTTGGGGGAGTTATGTAATTGCTCCTATTAATACATAATATGAGTTATAAAATATTTTTAGAGAATTTAATTTTGATTTAATGTATATCTTATCAAATAGTTTTGATGGATATAAACACCACCTGATTTATCAAATCCAAATTTAAGCATTATAAAATTTTACTCGTTAAATCCTTTCAAATACATTCAAAGTTGCGTTTCATATAATTTTCCTCTAAGCAACCCTAGGTTCTTAAAAAATTTATTTAATAGTTGTCACGCCTTGAGTTTGGAAACGGTGCGACTTGTTACAACAGAGCATGATGAAAATAATTAAATATATTTTATATTCTCTTAAGAAAAATGAAGTTTAAGCACACTGAAAGAAATAAAGAAAACTAAATTTTATTTCATAAATAAAAGTCCAACTCATACAACCGAAAAATACTAAAATAAACATAAGCAAATAACTAGACATAACCAGAAAGACAAAATACAATAACTAATGCAAAATTAACCATACTAAAAGTAAATATAAATCTAGACAAATCAAACATAAAAAATAGTAAATGTTTGTTAAAACATAATCGTCAAAAATAATGTGACAGATAATATATTATATGTATAACAAAATTTGCAAAGACTATCACTTATTAATGACCACAAATAGAAGTAGCTTAACTCATGCACTTTTATATAAATGTTTACATGTCACGCTATCAGGTGTTTTTGTACAAAAAGATGACTCATTGATCATTTGTGTGTGTGTGTGTGTGTTAAATTATATTTATATATGAAACAATGAAAAGTAACACCAATCCCATAAAATCCATTTACTTGTCTAAGGGTTGACCGGTTCGGCTAGCCATGGCAAAAAGAATTAATACCAAGATAATAATATTAATATTATTTATATTTCATGCATCACAATCAAAACAAAGAAATATAACAATAAAATATCCATCTACATTTATACCCAATTATGAAATTATAATAATGAGATTCCACATATCAATGTTATAAAGTAATAACAATTACTGAAAAATGACATGCGAGTAAGTAATCCTGAACCTATAAAGCAATAAAATAAGACTAATTACACACAAAAAGTTGTTATGAATAAAGATCAAAATCTATTAAAATTATATTAACAAAATATTATAGGTAAGGCAGACAAGCCTACAAAGAGCTCTGAATCTAATTTAAGTAACAATATTAATACCCCTAACTAGGAAGGAGGAGTTTATCTCATAATAAAGAATAGTTACTTACCTCAAGAAGAAAGTGTATCTCTAATTTTATTAATGGTTTACCTGACACTCGCTAGTAACTCCTACAGAAATCATACTCACCAAATTTAAAAAATTAAGTAATTACATGTATTAAGATTAATTATTCATTAGGTCATATAGATGAAGATGTTATTAGTAGAATCCAAGTTTTGTTAAAGTGGAGGAATGAATCGGGGTTATTGTGTGATACAAAAGAGTTGCTCAGACTTAAAGGACTATTTAAAATTAAGTATTATTGATATGAGAATGCTTAGGTGGATGACGATCTTACACTTAAAACATAATGTGAAACGAATATATTTGTGAAAGGGTTGGAATAGCTCTAGTGGCACACAAGATTAGAGAAAGTTGCCTTATATAATTTGGTAACAATAAATGTCGAGCATTTGACCACCCAGTTAGGAGAGCCAATGTTTTACAGTTAAACCTTAAAAGACATATATATGTCATATAAAAAATGACCTTAGTTAATTAGAATTAAATGAACATATGACTCTCAACAAGACTTAACGAAAAAAAAAAAAAATTTATGTAGCCAACCCCACTTAGTGGGATAAAGGCTTGTTATTGTTGCTATTGTTGTTGCAATTCAGATCAACCCAAACTGAGTTCACAACAATAGAAAGGTAGTTATTTTTTCTTTGCTCGAGCTGTGAGGAAATGACCTCAAATCACAAAAATGATGAAATACTGTGGCCCCTTAGCTTATTCTTTATGCTAAAGCCTTGATGTGGTGCTGGAATACAAGGAGTTACAATTGAGGGATATGTATGAAATTGCCCCCAAAGAAGAATATACAGATACCTGATGAAAATTTAATATATCTGGAGCTAAGGTTATCTTGAGTTGAGGTTAATCAATGATTTAGCTAGGGGGAAATTTTATATAAGAATATTCTAATACAAATTTGTTAGACGGCAAAAATATTGCTCAAAATAATAAGGCATTCAACATAAATTACATGAGCCTTAAATTCTATCTCAAAAAATAATTAATCTCAGGTGCTATCTTTTGTATATAACTCTTGTTGAGAAACTTAGGGCGAAGAAAAACAGTAACGACACAAATCCAAAAGAATACAGAGATTTAACGAGGTTCGGCAAAGATGTCTACGTCATCGGGAGCAGAGCGGCGAGTTCCTTTCAATATTCAGAAAAGGGTTTACAGAATTCAGGGATACCTCCTGGGGTTACTAACAGACATATTTATAACCACAGGAGTAAACCCTAGGCACAATATGTAATTACAATATTACCCCTGCACCATACCGCGGGGCTTTACCCCCGCACCCCAACCCACGTAACTTCCCAATTTGGACATATTCTTCCACTCCGCTCCGCTTCGATCCAGCGTCTGTCCCGATTTGATATATAAGTCATACCATAACAACTCTCATGTATTTACATCAATAGCATAAAATTCTTATGCATCTAAATATCTACCGTCCAACCTCGGAATCACACAAAAAATCACTAACGTTAATTTATCTAAAGTAAGGAAACAACTTTTCCTACGCGCATTTTGGTATAATTTAGCCACTAAGATGTTATACAAAAAAATATAATGTTTAGGAGTTAAATGTATAAGCACGTCAGAATTATGTAATCCTCCTTAAATATAAATGTTGTTTTGACCAAAGAGTGTCATATTTTCATATGATTGTTTATCCACTCAATAAGGAATCAGAGAAATCACAAGCATGGGAAGTAAGAGTTGGTTTGGGACAGTTGCAGCTATTTAAAGAAATATGTGTGAAGTTACTGTATAAGAACNAAACCACAAGCATGGGAAGTAAGAGTTGGTTTGGGACAGTTGCAGCTATTTAAAGAAATATGTGTGAAGTTAATGTATAAGAAGTTGCTGATCAAAAAACTGTGATGATTATTGAAAATTATTATTTTTTTTTAAAATGTCACATCACAATTTTTTAGTAGTCGTTGCACTTAGTTATGTCCAATGACAAAATTTAAGTTTCAACTGTAGCTTTTTGAAAAATATATGCAAGATACAATTTTGTCAAACAGTAAAAACTGTGGTGCAGCACCGCATTGCCGACTCAAACGCACCCTAAAGGTCCATTTAGGTCAGCTTTTTTGGTGTGGTGCGTTTTGAAAATGCGCACCCAACCATTTGAAAATAGCGTCGTGACAGTGTTCGTAAAAAAGTTATGCTAAAACAAGGTTGCGGGTTCGACCTCGTGGCCCGTGTTTATTCTCGTTCATTTTATCCGCAGCCCTCACTCACGTTTATTCTACCGCTCTCAACCATGTGGCTCCCTCTCCATATTTCTTCTTCCGTAGCTACCTCTTTTGATCGCTCTCATAAAGTTTTTAACCCTCTGCCTAAGTATTCCTATAGTTCCTCTCTCACGCTTCTTTCATGCATTTCAAGCTGCTCTCTCGGCAGCAATTTGTCTTTCTCCTCTCTCTTATCCCTCTGATCTCTGGTTATCATGCACGGTATGTAAATAATGTGCTCATTTTCGATGGAATGATTTTCTATTTGTGATTTGAGGCTTTCACATTTGTTGTATATAGGGTTTTGTGAGAATTTTGTGGAACAAATGTCATTTTAGAAGCAGAGCTTTCTTAATTTGTGGCTTTCACATTTTCCTCTCTAGTTATTGTGATAATTTTATAAATTTTGTGAGTTCTGCGATTTAATGGAAACNAGCTTATTTCAAACAAACTAAATTTTAAACGAACCGAACACGAACACAAGCTTTGTTCGTTCGTGCTCGGTTTGTTTACACCCCTACTCCTTACGTGTTAATCAAAGTAAAAGCTACAGAGTTTGATGTTGAGATAGAGGATCCCCAACTACCTATAGGGTTCTTGTCTCTGCATTACAACTCCACGAAAAAAAGCCAAAATACATGAAGCAATTTTAAAACATGTTTACCCGCAAAGGAGTATACCTAAAAACAACCATTAAGAGACCCAAAAGCAAATAATAAAGCAAAGTAACACAATGTCCAATCATTCCAGCAAACCCCTTCCATGAAAAGAACAGAAGTATTCAAAAAGCAGCAGGCAGAGCAAGACGTGGTATCCATCCGTTCATCCGGGTGTGAAATCCATGAAGCCAAGGAAAATATCGTTAAGAGCAGTTTTTAATTCCACCAATAACTTCCATACCAAAAGGATTCCTTAAAAGCCCAAGAAAATCTGTGAAACTAGAAAAAAAACCAAATCTATCAATAAGAACCAACCAAAGAAGAAAACAGTAGGTGCAAAGTCAACCAATACTAGGCTCGAACGTTAGGTTCGACCACATCACTCTTAATCAACTTAGCTAACATGGGGGGTGGATTAATGACAACAATAGGACCCCGCACCCTCCATTTAGCAAGCCAATCAGCAGATTTATTACATTCTCTATAAGTAAATGACAAAAGAATGTTTAAATTTTGCTCCTCCATAAATTGCCTAATACGTTTAAACCAAATTATTGCATACCAAGGAGGATTAATTTTAGCAGTAAGCATTTGAAAAAAAATATCTCAGAATCAGTTTCCAGAAAAAGAGTTTTTAGATCAAGAGAGACAGNAAAGAATACAGAGATTTAACGAGGTTCGGCAAAGATGTCTACGTCATCGGGAGCAGAGCGGCGAGTTCCTTTAAATATTCAGAAAAGGGTTTACAGAATTCAGGGATACCTCCTGGGGTTACTAACAGACATATTTATAACCACAGGAGTAAACCCTAGGCACAATATGTAATTACAATACCCCTGCACCATACCGCGGGGCTTTGCCCCCGCACCCCAACCCACGTAACTTCCCAATTTGAATAGATTCTTCCACTCCGCTCCGCTTCGATCCAGCGTCTGTCTCTATATGGTATATAAGTCATACTATAACAACTCTCATGTATTTACATCAATAGCATAAAATTCTTATGCATCTAAATATCTACCGTCCAACCTCGGAATCACACAAATAATCACAAACGTTAATTTATCTAAAGTAAGGAAACAACTTTTCCTACGTGCATTTTGGTATAATTTAGCCACTAAGATGTTATACAAAAAAATATAATGTTTAGGAGTTAAATGTATAAGCACGTCAGAATTATGTAATCCTCCTTAAATATAAATGTTGTTTTGACCAAAGAGTGTCATATTTTCATATGATTGTTTATCCACTCAATAAGGAATCAGAGAAACCGCAAGCATGGGAAGTAAGAGTAGGTTTGGGACAGATACAGCTATTTGAAGAAATATGTGTGAAGTTACTGTATAAGAAGTTGCTGATCAAAAAACTGTGATGATTATTAAAAATTATTATTTTTTTTAAAAATGTCACATTACAATTTTTTAGTAGTCATTGCACTTAGTTATGTCCAATGACAAAATTTAAGTTTCAACTGTAGCTTTTTGAAAAATATATGCAAGATACAATTTTGTCAAGCAGTAAAAACTGTGGTGCAGCACCGCATTGCCGACTCAAACGCACCCTAAAGGTCCATTTAGGGCAGCTTTTTTGGTGTGGTGCGTTTTGAAAATGCGCACCCAACCATTTGAAAATAGCGTCGTGGTAGTGTTCGTAAAAAAGTTATGCTAAAAAACGGTTGCGGGTTCGACCTCGTGGCCCGTGTTTCTTCTCGTTCATTTTATCCGCAGCCCTCACTCACGTTTATTCTGCCTTTCTCAACCCTGTGGCTCCCTCTCTCATGTTTCTTCTTCCCTAGCCACCTCTTTTGATTGCCCTCATGAAGTTTTTAACCCTCTGCCTAAGTATTCCTATAGTTCCTCTCTCGCGCTTCTTTCGTGCATTTCAAGCTGCTCTCTCGGCAGCAACTTGCCTTTCTCCTCTCTCTTATCCCTCCGATCTCTGGTTATGATGCACGGTATGTAAATAATGCGCTCATTTTCGATGGAATGGCTTTCTTTTTGTGATTTGTGGCTTTCACATTTGTTGTATATAGGGTTTTGTGACAATTTTGTGGAACAAATGTCATTTTCCAAGCAGAGCTTTCTTATTTTATGGCTTTCACATTTTCCTCTCTAGTTATTCTGATGATTTTGTAGATTTTGCGAGTTCTATGATTTCATGGAAACTTGAAGGGATATTCAAAGTTCAAAACTTACACTCAAGATAAATTCAGCAAAAAAAACTACCTTTCTTCAACTTGATACATACCTCTCTTATTGAATTTTTTTAGAATGAAGCTCTTCTCAATTAGTTTACTCTTATTTATTGTTTATTCTCTCTTATTATTTAGCTGAAAGTAAGATTTCACTTAATTTAGAATTACTAAATATTATAGATGAACTAATTATTTGTTTGATTTGGAATAATTTGTAAAATTTATTTAATATATANTCAATTAGTTTACTCTTATTTATTGTTTATTCTCTCTTATTATTTAGCTGAAAGTAAGATTTCACTTAATTTGGAATTACTAAATGTTATAGATGAACTAATTATTTGTTTGATTTGGAATAATTTGTAAAATTTATTTAATATATGGCAATTTTAGTTATTTTGATCAAATTATAATTAATTTTATTAAATAAATGAACTAATTATTTGATTAATATATCTTTGCCTATCCATAATTTTAATTAGTGTATGTGCAATTAAGTGTACTTATATAATTACAATTATCATACATTAATATTTTAATTAGCTTGATAAGTTGTATATATTGTCTACATAATTATGTGAAAATTTATTAAGATCTCTCTGCATTCATGCCCTTGTAGGGCTAAAAGAGAAAATAATATAAAAAAAATAAATTATATTCGCATTGTATGAAGCCTCTTAAGGTTTGTCATTGATAAGATATCTTCATGGGAGTTAGATGACTCTTAGATGGGCATGGATAGTCTTGGGGTGGAGTTTGCTCGNTAAGTTGTATATATTGTCTACATAATTATGTGAAAATTTATTAAGATCTCTCTGCATTCATGCCCTTGTAGGATAACTTTTTATCCAAATATTAAACTCTTAAAAATTACATTAAAATAACGGTTTTTAAGATCAACTTAACACTAATTATCTTTTATATGGCAACTTAGGTATTTATAAGTGTTTTAGCATTCTTGTAATTAATAAAATATTTGTTTTATAAAATAACTTTTTTGTCACAACAAAAAATAATGCTATCTTAAATTAATTTAAGAAATTCAAACTCCAAAAAAATTAGTTGGTCTAATACATTAGGATTTATCTCCACCAACACAACTCAAAAAAATTTAAAAAGTGATAGGTATAAAGATCAAAATAATGAAATTATTACCCCCGAAGATACATACATATTATTAAATTTTGAACATAGATACAATGCAAGAGCAAATGGTAAATAATTTTTAGATTATCAGCAACCTCAAACTCCCTCTATATATAATTTCTAACTTCATTGTAAAATAATTAAAAAAATAAAATATTTGATTTTTTTTTTAAAGAAAAAGAAACTTTTAAAATAAATCACTTTTCCACATAAAAAAATAAAACTCTTCCAATTGATAAATGAAAATAAAAGATACTGAAAGATAATAAAGAATAAAATTAGTAATTAACAGCAAAATATCACACTCGAATGAGAAAACTATTTCTTCAAAAATATGCAAAAAGTCACCGCTACCGCACCAGCAGCAGCTATGAAAGGAGCAGCAACAGCAACACGGCGAAACAAATTCCTTCTTCGTCTTCCATGCTCGTTTGGTTGCTCCACCAACTCATTCTCTCTCTCATCTTTTTCTTTTGTTAGAGCAAGCAGCTCTATTTTATCAGCATCAACCTCCGTAGCGGCCGCCTTGATATTCTCTCTCAAAATTTTCTCTCTATCTGAAGCTGCAGCCATCTCCGCAGTTGCACGAGAGGCAGTTTCGCAGAGACTAGATGAGACAACAAGCGCAAAGACATCATTTTGGATGTCGTGAAAAATATCTTTTTCGATAATCTATAAAGTGAGCTGGATGTGGAGACGTTTTATCTCATGCCGGCACTCCACCGTCTCCTTCACAAGACAAGCATTCACGGTTTTGAGATTTTCTATGAGCCGGCTATTACTTGATTTTTCCGAAGCTTCAGAGTTTGGCTTCTTCTTGGTGATGATTCTATCCTTCTTGCCCATTGGGGAGAGTAGTGGATGGGGATTGGAAAGCTAGTTTTATTTTCCTTCTTTTTTGAAGTGAGACATGAGGTTTTAGGGTTAGGAGTACTCCGAGAATGGTCTTTATTTATAGATGAATTTTGGGGAATTTTGAAATAGGGTTTTCAGTGTTTAAAATGTG
>JXCR01125871.1:37970-58137 GCA_002079205.1 Phalaenopsis hybrid cultivar | reverse complement strand
GGGCCTCAGCCCTTGGTGAAGTTTACTAAGTCCAGACAGTGTCTGAACTTAGTTGTCGGTAGTNATTTTAGGTGTGAGATATATAAATTTTCTTAAATAAAATTAAGAAATTAATGTTACTGTTTGATATGACCTTGAACAAATTTTCATCTTTCGACACAAATCTCGAAGTATGACAAATCTCGATGTAATATTTTGAGCAGAGAACATTTAAATTTTAATTAAGAGTCATCTATAGCTCTAATTTTAGCTAACTTATAGTAAAACTGACTGGCTCAATGAGACGATCTGATAATGCCAAAATTGATCTAATCCAAGTCAAATTAAGCTCAGATCAAGCCATTAAACCACTTCTGAAAGCTTTTTAAGCATATTTGAGAAATCAAATGATTGTCTAATATGATAAGATTATAGGCCAATCAAGCGTCTCAACAAGAAGAATCTAACGAGTCTATGATCACTCAATTTCGACATTATTAATACACTCATATGTCCATCAAACACCATCAGACCAAATGAAACTCTCCGGTCCGATCAATTAAAGTGGTTTATATTTCCACATTAATTGCACTAAAACTTTATAAATAGAGTCTCATCGCTCTCATGATGAGGAGGAGAACTTGAGGCTAGAGAAAGAGCATGAGGTTTTGAGAAAGAGCTGAGGTCTAGCATCACTCCTGTAGCCGTCGACCACCGCTAAAGACTATCAACCACCACCTGTTAGCTACCACCGATTGCTATTGGTCATCGTTCATTCCTTGCAACAAGTTTATACGGACATCGACATTATAATTTGGGAGACTTCTCCTCGGGTATTGATCGCCCGACACAGACACAACCTAGTGTTTAAGGATTAAATATTTAAAATCTTAAATACTTATTTTAACTTTTAAGCTCAAATTTTAAGAGATGAAGTTCAACACACTAGGGCGGTTTTCACGCAAGTGTATGTATCATTCAAGGAGTATCAAATGTTTATATTAATTTTGGGACTACAATGTAATTAATAAATGAGTTTGGGTCATCATTTAATAAGTCAAAATTATTGTGGTCTAATTTAGAATTAAGTTTATGACTTTGGGCACATTTATCATGATATTATAGTGTGAATACCATAAGTGCAAATTCTAATTTGATAAGGAGCAGAATTAGAATTAAGCAAAACCTTTTTGTAACCGTCTGGTAGTTACTTCAAAGGGTAATGGTCCCCGATTTGCAGAGAGACACATCCTTTTTCTTGCACCCCATCAACAAGAAACTAAAGAAACTCTAGAAAATTCGTAGACTCGAAGATCATACCTTGTGCAATCGATCTAATGGACTCCGGTACGCTTCCGCTAATCTATGGTTTATTTCTCTTGAAATAGAATGTGATTTTTTTTAGTCCGAACATCAAATCATTAATTCTGTATTATGGATCCCACAGAGAACTGTGGAAGACAATCACATTAGGTGAAGTTCGACTCAACTATTGTAAGGTCCTTGTTTGGAGTGTCGATAAAGGTGATTTTGCTATCACTACTTCTAAGTTACAAATTTAATCCTATGTTAAAACTTATCAAGAGCAATAAAAAAGGTGAAATTCAAAATTGATAAAAAGTGCTTTTCTCTTGCGAATAATTAAGCTGGTTGTAGGTTTGAAGTTTAAGAATGTACCTTAAGTTGTAACAAAAAGAGTATATGCCTACCTACCCACTCGTGAGTAATTGATACAATTAATTCACAAATTAGTTTTTTGCTTTTGGCAATGGTGCTAGTTGGTGCCACATATAGGCTCCCTATAATTATATGCCCCGTCTGTCACCCAGAAAGCTCTAATTTGAACTTTTTAGAATACTTATCTCCTTAAATTTGCACAACCACCTAACTACTTTGTTTTATAGTTAATTGGATAATGTGAACATTCTCATGCTGAGTCACCACCACTCATTGTCAAGTCAAATGGGTCACAACAAGTTTTAATAAATCATATGGCAGGTAAGATACGTACATTTAAGTCTAGGAGAATATTCATCACATATAAAATCAATATTTATTCTTAAACTTCTATACCCTACACTTATTACTAAAGCATCACAAAAGAAAAGCACAGTTTTCAACTCACAATGCATGATAAATTCATAGAAAACCTCATGAAACAAAACAATTAAACTAAATATGTGTTTTAAAGGATATCAAAGCAATCAAACAATCTCTACTTAGCAAAACAAGTTCATTAAATATGTTTACTGGATTACAATGCAATCAAAACATACAATATCTAGCTTTAATCTCTCTAAGATCCATCCACTGAAGTTCTCTACTGCTCCTTGCAATTCTTGATACAATCTCATACAAATGCTCTCAAAATCCCTTGCAAATCCCTATAAGTTGGTGAAATCCTGCCCTCGATATGGATTTCTTGAAGTCCTTGGGGAGTTCAAGACCTTGGAACTTTATTCCCAAGTCCTCAAATGACATAAAATCGCTCTTTCCATCCGCCCGAACCACTAAAGAACTCCCAGAAACTGCTCCGGATAGTTTTGGCGCCTAGGCGCTGCCCTCTCTGTCTCCCTTCAATATTGCTTCAATTGCCTCATTTTGTTCCCATTTCGCTCCAACTTACTCCAATTGTTCTTTCTGTTATTTCATCAACAAAAAACATAAAAATATATTTGTTTAAAATGCAATTTCATTCACAAATAAATGTACAAAGTATATGAAATTAAACATGCTAAAAGACATATCAGATATATGCACATGATACAGTTGTCCACCAAAAACCTATGGCGTGAAGGATCTATTAATTATGACGGGTTGTATAGTCATGGATGCATCCGATTTAAAATGAAGGCCATGAAGAAAATAAAGTGAGAGTTTTGAAAATCGAGAATGTTAGTCTTAATCTTTTATTATTAAGATTTTATAAAATGTTTATTAAATTATTTTTTGTAGTTAATCCCAAAACATGAAAAAAAATAGTATCAAAGAACCAATCATGCCATAGAAAAGCAACAGCATGCCTAAAACAATTATAGATGAAGGCTTTAGGCTAAGGCTCTTCAGCGAAATATATAAAAGAAAATTAAATTGTTGCAGAGTTCCGCCATCTTCGTCCCCGCCATCTTCGTCCCTGCCAAAATATTTCGGATAAGCTTCTCAAAGAAACTTTGATCCTTTCTTGGGGTTCGTAAGTTGAGATATTTAATAAATAGTGATATTTACGAAAATCTTACATATTTAATGAGAATGTCTTCATAAATATACTTAGTGAAGTAGATAAATATACTATTCTATGAATTTGATAAATATACTATTCAAGCTTAAAGTTGTATGTATTGTCTGCATAATTTAAAACTTTTAAATTTTTCATTATGCTAACAATAATTGATAGTTTAGATTAAATACCAAAAAGTAGAAAGAATTACTTAATAATTTCTTAAAACCCTTGATCTATTCTTAATTTGATCACTGAATTTGATTCACACTTTGACTTTTATTCTTAAAATAGTTATATAAATTGTGATTATGGATATTAATTCATCAATGATTAATTAAAATTAATCACTTTGAAAAGCAAGAGACAATTAATTAAAATGATATTCATCAAACATTATTGTGTAGAGATAAGAGTATGATAAATTGGATAAAAAAATTATCACAGTATGTCACGGTTAATTTAAATCTTTTAAGTGATTATTTTATATGCATTGACATCATAGAATATAATTAATGGCACGAAATTTATAAAAATATGTCGTAATACAATGTTTTCTTGAATCTACTACCATTTGAATTTATAGTAAAATATTTATATGACTCCTAATATTTTTCATGATTTTTATCCTACTTATAACTTGATCTATAGAATTATATTAATAAGGTTTTAATTTCTTGATGATATTTAATAGTCTTCATCAAGTATTTTGCAGATCTCCAATTTGTATAACGAACAATTTTTATGTATTTGCATATCTGACACCTAAACCTTCATATTTAACTATTATTCTTAAGGTAATAACATTTTATCCAAATATTAAACTCTTAAAAATTACATTAAAATAACGGATTTTAAGATCAACTTAACACTAATTATCTTTTATATGGCAACTTAGTTATTTATAAGTGTTTTACCATTCTTGTAATTAATAAAATATATGTTTTATAAAATAACTTTTTGTCGTAGCAAAAACTAATGCTATCTTAAATTGATTTAAGAAATTCAAATTCCAACAAAATTAGTTGATCAGATATATTACGATATATCTCTATCAACATAACTCAAAAAAATCATAAAAGTGATGGCTATATATATCAAGATAATGAAATTATAACCTTGAGATATAATGCAAGAGCAAATGATAAATAATTTTAATATTATCAGCAACCTCAAACTCTCTCAATATATTATTTCTAACTTAATTATAATTGTCAGATAATTTTCAGCAAGCTTAAATTAATTACAAAAATAAAGTATTAGACTTTTTAAAAGAAAAGGAAATTTTTAAAATTCTTCCAATTGCTAAATGATAATAAAGAAATACTAAAAGATAACAAATAATAAAATTAGTAGTTAACGACAAAATATCACACTTGAATGAGTAAATTATTTCTTCAAAACTATGCAAAAAGCGACCACTGCCGCACCAGCAGCAGCTATGAAAGGCGCAGCAACAGAAATACGGTGAAACAAACTCTTTCTTTGTTTTCCATGCCCGCTTGCTTGCTCCATCGTTCCAATGTTCTCTTTTAACTCTGTCAACTCTTTCTCCTTCTCATTTTTTTCTTTGGTTAGAGCAAGCAGCTCTATTTTTTTCTCAGCATTGACCTCTCTAGCGACCGCCTCGATCTTCTTTCTTAAATTTTTCTCTCTCTCTGAAGCAGCGACCATCTCCGCCGTTGCTCGAGAGGCAGTTTCGCGAAGGCTAGAGGAGACAACAAGCGCAAAGACATCAGGTTGGATGTCGTGAAAAATATCTTTTTCGGCAACCTTTGAAGTGAGCTGGATGTGAAGGCGCTTTATCTCTTGCCGGCACTGCACCGCCTCCTTCACGAGACAAGCATTCACAGTTTTGAGATTCTCCATTNGGTAGGTGGCGGTGCCACATTACAAAATTGCCCTTTTACCTTAGTTCATTAATTGAGGGTCAAAATAACAACTTGATTTTTCTGAAGCTTTAGAGATTGACTTCTTCTTGATGGAGATTTTATCATTCTTGCCCATTGGGAAGGCTCGTGGATGGAGATTGAAAAGCTAGTTTGTTTTTCTTCTTTTCTGAAGTGAGCTACGAGGGTTTAGGATTAGGAGTACACTGAGAATGGCGTTTATTTATAGATGCATTTGTGGAATTATGATTTAGGGTTTCAGTGATTAAACTGTGCGGGAGATTAGGGAGGAGGTTAAGCTTCTTTCAGCGGAATAAATGAAGAAAATTCCATTCTTTGAAAGCCCCGCCCCCTCTATCTTGGCCACTGCCATCCTTTTTGGCCTACTCAGCTATTCCTCCGGCTTTCCGTTATTTTTTTTTCTTATTTTTCTAAACAAATTGTTTGATTAATATATGCTGGGGATGTTAAGTGAATCCAGTCGTCTCTTAAGTCGACTCAAGCTCAACTTGACTTGTGGCCCATGAACTGAGCTCGAGAAGCGAAGCTCGTGCCATGCCCAATTCAGACTCGTTAGCTTCTTAGCCATCCCCTTTAAAAAAATATTAATATAAAAATATACTAAAAATATATTAAATTTTAAAGTATTTATCTTTAAGGTTTTAAAAATATTTAAAAATTATTTTTTTTATTGTATATTAATAGATTTCTTATNCGCCCCCTCTATCTTGGCCACTGCCATCCTTTTTGGCCTACTCAGCTATTCCTCCGGCTTTCCGTTATTTTTGTTTTCTTATTTTTCTACACAAATTGTTTGATTAATATATGCTAGGGATGTTAAGTGAATCCAGTCGTCTCTTAAGTCGACTCGAGCTCAACTTGACTTGTGGTCCATGAACTGAGCTAGAGAAGCTAAGCTCGTGCCATGCCTAATTCAGACTCGTTAGCTTCTTAGCCATCCCCTTTAAAAAAAATATTAATATAAAATATACTAAAAATATATTAAATTTTGAAGTATTTATCTTTAAGGTTATAAAAATATTTAAAAATTATTTTTTTTATTGTATATTAGTAGATTTCTTATTGTTTATCTTTTAATTGCTCATTCTATTTATTATATTATTATAAATCTAATTTAAATTAATATTATTCTCTCTCTTTTATATTAAACAAGTCGGCGATTCGATCTCATAGACTTAAACTCGAGCTGGATGAAATTAATCAAGCTCCAACTCGCCAAGGGTGGCTCAAACTCGACTTGACTGATTTCACCTGTAATGTACTATTTACACAAATAACTTTCAAATCTTTAATATGATATTAAAGTAGCATTGTATTCTTTGTAAATGTAAAGTTTATTTTTTCATGCAAAAATTTAAACACTAAAATGCTATCTAAATATAATATTTTAGGTGTGAGATATATATTTTCTATTAAATAAAATTAAGAAATTAATGCCACAGGATATTTATATATTTCTCAAATAATGACGTACTAATTAATATTCAACTCATATAAAGTTATATAATTTTTACAAATCCAAAAATTATAAAGAAGAAAAACTTATATATATAAAATTAAATTTACATAAAAAATAATCATATTAATTCAAATAAAATAGTAAATATTTTTTAAATACGAGATATGTAGTATATATAATATCAAAGTTTGATAAGCATAGATTTTATAAATATAGAATTTGCATTAATCCAAATTTATGTTACACTTCTCTTGAACTAAATCTGATAATTCTAATATTTAGTTATGTTAATCATTGCAAAACGAGACGATGGACTGGACCGATAACCACAGAAACAAACCATACCAGAACTATAATAGAACAATAATATATTTATTTTTCATGCATTCTCTGATGTCGCGACTATTGATTTCTATATGCTTGATTCCAACGTGAAAGACTAAATTGTTGGAAAGAGCTACTGCAAAAGTATTGTCACGGTAGAAAGGGGTAGAAGTGAAAAATAATTTGAGAATCTTGAAGTAAACGTGGGGCAAGGCTATCTCTGTCGTAATCGTCGCTAGAGCTCAATATTCAGCTTCAGCGGAGGACCAAACAATGTCTGAGCTCCACAAGAGAAGAAGAAAATGTCTGAGCTTGATTAAAGTATCTATAAGTACATTATTATGATAACAGACTGTGATGGCAAGGTTGCTACTGCAATCAAAAACACAGCAACAGAGATTGAGGAAAAAAAGTTATTTACATAACTTATAACAAAGATTTCAAACATCATTGGTTTCTCTGATGAAGATAATGATGTTATATATGAAAACTTATACAGAATCCTACAATGATCTGTTGATTCTTTTCAACAATTGTGCAATCCAAAGCTCGATGGATGAGAAAGTTATTAAATAAATTGGTTTGACGATTCATATTTATTAGTGGATTTGTTACTCTAACTATTTTATATTTTGAAATTTCTAAATGTCATTTTGATCTCGATGATTGTATTGTCGTATTCGTAAGACTTTATGTTTTAAGAGAATTTCCTTTATTTTGAACATCTTTAGTTTTCCTATTTTGATGACTATATTATTATTATTCGATGAAGTCAAATTAAAAGGGTTGATTCTCAAGGTTATTTCATGTCGGGTATATCTTTGTCATCTTCTTTTCATTTCTTCTTTTTTTTTGCTTGTTTTATTGCTAACATGATTTGGCGTTTATTCATAGAAAGGTGTCTATTCTGATTTTGTGAGTTTCTTAAATTTTTATTGTCATAATTATTTTTTAGAATCAATTTTTGATATCACATACATAGGATGTTTGCTTGAATGATATAGGACTTTGATCAATCTTCTGTAGTCCAAGATATCTGATATGGCCTCCTGATACGTGCCTAGATTGCAGAATCAGGATTGGTACTGATTCAACCCTACCTGGGATAGTTCATTGTTGGGTGGCATCAATATTGATACAACATATATTTGTTGATTATTATGATGCTTAGATCCTTCCGTGGCCAAGTGAAGTCATAAAACTCTCCCGTGCGCATTTCAAGAAAACTCCATTTCAGACCAACCTATCCGCACATGGGTCTGAGACACCTGTGAGTACTCAAATCTTCATATTAAAATCTTTGAAATGCACAATCTTAAGTTACAAGATATTATTTTAGCGATACATGGCTTCCTGTAGCTTCCGGATAAGTGAAAGCCTTCCTACGGATATTAGAGCACAAAATTTAGTTACCTGTCCCCTGGAGGCAATTTTCATCTGATACAACACACCCTTTATGTCGACCTAGATTTGAGCAAGTTTAATTTTATCCCTACATATCCTTCAAAGTTCTGGCAACCCTCGTGCGCGAATTTGGGAGAATCAGATTTTAGCTCGCTGCACTTGTGCAACACTTTCGGGGGCACTTCTCATTAAATGGTGTGTTAGGCTAAGGCTAGGATGCTAAGTAGTGTTTTTGATGTCTGGTTATAGTTCTTTGATGGATTGGTTGCCCTATTAGACATTGTTTTGTTTGTGCTTTTATGTGATTACTAGGTTTGGACATGTGCAATAATATATTTGGTCATTTTCCTTACAAGGAGTCATGTCTATATATATACACACAAAAGTTTAATAAGGGAGAAGCAATGTAATGATTTCATTCCACTCATTCTTACAGGTGTTGCTATATGCTCCTCAAATCAGACATGACTCATATGTGTTGCATGTTATCCAGTGTTAGCATTTTATATAGGTCGAGTTTTTTATTTTTCTTTTATCATGTATTGATGAAGTCCTATGATCGATTATGTATAAGAAATAAGATAAGAGCATGTGTTTCAAGGAGGATGACACGTTAAACCACATTATGAGGACCAGGAGCAGTAACTCGTGTTTAATACCTTAAATCTGTATTTATAATCTTGTATAGAATTAAGACAGATCATGTAAATGCGGAGCCCGACAACTTTTACTATTTTTTTGGGAGATGTTACCAATCTAGCAGCATCGACCTTTCTAAAGTTATTCAGGCGTGCTTTTACTTTTCTATGGCATGATTGAGTGCTTGAAATTATTTTCTTCTTGTTTTATTATGTGGTCTGTCTTGGATTAATTACAAAAAATAATCTAGGCTCATTAAGGACCCTAAAATTTTAAACCTTCTTTAAAGTCTTAATAAAAAAAAGATTTAGACAAACATTCTGAATTTTTCAAAACTCGTACTTTATTTTCTTTATGGCCTTCTGGTCATATTTTAAATGGGATAAATGCATGATTTTACAACCCATCATAATTAATAGACTCTTCATGTCATAGGATTGTGGTAGACAACTGCATCATATGCATATACCCAAGGAGAATTCTCCCAAGTTACAATGTCGATGTGCGGATGAACTTGTTGCAAGGAAGGAGCAATGACCAATAGCAATCGGTGGCAGCCAACAGGTGGTGGTTGACAGTGGTTGAAGGTGGTCGACGACGAAAAGAGTGATGCTAGACCTCTGGTCCTTCTTAGAGCTCCAAGCTCTTTCTCTAGCCTTAAGTTCTTCTTTAGACATCTAGCTATCCTCCCACTCATGAGAGGGATGAGATGATATTTATAAAGTTTCAATGCAATTAATGCTTGAATATAAACCACTGTGACCGGACGGTCCGGGGAGCTTCATTTAGACTGATGGTGTTTGATGGACATCTAAATGACTTAATGATGTCAGAATTGAACGATTTTAGACTCGTTAGATTCTTCTTGTCGAGACGCTTGATTCGACTATAATCTTGTCAGATTCGACATTTATTTAATCTCAGAAATATGCTCGAAAAGCTTTCAAAAGTGGTTTAATGACTTCATCTGAGCCTGATTTGACTTGGATTAGATTAATTTTGGTATCATCAGATCCGTCTCATCTAACTGATTAGTTTGACTATAAGTTCGCTAAAATTGGTGCTTTGGATGACTCTTCATTAAAATTTGAAATTTTGAATGTTTCATGCTCAAAATATTACATAGGTTTGTCATACTTCAAGATTTGTGTCAAATTATGAAAAATTGTTAAAGTTGTATGAAAGAGTAACATTTATTTCTTAATTTTATTTAAGAAAATTTATATATCTCAGACCTAAAATATTATATTTATTTAGATAATATTTTTGAGTTTGAAATTTATGCATGCAAAAATAAAATTTACTTTTAAAAGTGATAAAATGCTAGGTATCTAAATATGATATTTTTGGCGTGCGGTATGTAAATAGAGAAGAATTCTCTGCTTCGTACATACATGTCAGCTGTCTATTATTTTTTTTCTTTTTTTTTCTTTTTTTTTTTGCAGCTAAACACATTTAGTGTTTTTTATATTTTTTTAGATAAACATCGACTACGGCAATTTTAAGCTTATAATGTTATTTTAATCAAATAATTTGTATAGAAAAATACTAAAATATATATAAAGAAAAGGCGGAGGAATGGCGGAGGAATAACAAACGCCGAAAAGGATGGCAGAGGCGAAGATAACGGAGGCGGATCTTTGAAAGAATTGAATTTTCTTTGTTTATTTTGCTGAATAGCCTTTGCCTTCCTTCCTAATCCTTCGTCGCTCCCATTTCTCCGGCACAGTCCCACATTTTAAAAACTGAAAACCCTAATTCAAAATTCCTCAAAATTCATCTATAAATAAACGCAATTCTCCGAGTACTCCTAACCGTAAACCCTCGTAGCTCACTTCAGAAAAGAAGAAAAAAACTAGCTTTTCAATCCCCGTCCACTGAGACTCTCCCCAATGGGCAAGAAGGATAAAATCGCCACCAAGAAGAAGTCAACCTTTGAAGCTTCAGGAAAATCAAGTAATAGTGGTCTGATAGAGAATCTCAAAACTGTGAATACTTGTCTCGTGAAGGAGGTGGTGGAGTGTCGGTAAGAGATAAAACGCCTTCACATCCAGCTGACTTCACATGTTGCCGAAAAAGATATTTTTCATGACATCCAACGTGATGTGTTTGCTCTTGTTGTCTCCTCTAGCCTTCACGAAACTGCTTCTCGTGCAACAACGAAGATGGCCGCAGCTTCAGATAGAGAGAAAAATTTAAGAAAGAAGATCGAGGCGGTCGCTACAGAGGTCGATGCTGGGAAAATAGAGTTTCTTGCTCTACCCAAAGAAAAAGATGAGAGAGAGAAAAAGTTGGTGGAGTTAAAAGAAAGCATTAGATCGATAGAGCAACCGAACGAGCATGGAAGACAAAGAATAAATTTGTTTCGTCGTGTTGCTGCTGCTGCTCCTTTCATAGTTGCTGTCGGTGCAGTGGTGGTGGCTTTTTGGATAGTTTTGAAGAAATAATTTTCTCATTCGAGTGTGATGTTTTATCGTTAATTATTAATTTTATTATTTATTATCTTTTAGTATTTCTTTATTATCATTTATCTATTTGAAGGATTTTATTTTTTATGTGAGAAATTGATTTATTTTTAAAATTTCTTTTTCTTCTTAAAATAAGTCAAAGATTTAATTATTCTAATTAATTTAATCTTGGGGAAAATTTTCTAATAATTATTATTAAGTTAGAAATAATATATAGAGAGAGTTTGATGTTGTTGACAATCTAAAAATTATTTACCATTTGCTCTTGCATTATATCTTTTTTTAAATCTTAATAATATGCATGTATCTTCGTGGTTATAATTTCATTATTTTGATATATATACGTATCACTTGTTAGATTTTTTTGAGTTATGTTGGCGGAGACATATCATAATATATCTGACCAGCAAAATTTGTTGGAGATTGAATTTCATAAATATAAAAAGTTATTTCCTTAAAAAAAATCTAAATATGAAAGTTTAGGTGTTGAGAAGATGCTTAAGAAATTATTAAATAAAAGTAATTTAATATAGGAGATGTTAAATATTTGATTATCAAGAACCGTGGACTACGATAACTGAAGCAAAAATTACAAATCTTATTCAAGTAACGTCTCCTTTAGTTCTGCTTAGAGAAGTGATGTAGATATTTTAAAAAATCAATTGAGGTTTTTTCCACTTCACATCTAAAAAACATTACATTTCCTTAGCTAAAGTTTAGGAGAGCTTCTCTATTCAACACGCCGGTATTCATGCGAGCTCATACATCTGCTCTGGCTAATACTTATTGTGTTTTTCCATTGATGACCCCGGGAGGGATTTAAGGCTTATGAGACTTATGATAAGAAGTGTTGAGTTGTAACCTCATGCCTTTCATTATTAAAAATTTATTGCCTTAGGACTCCGCATATTGAGTTACATGCGAAGTTCGATTGGAACTGGGTCCCAATGTGCATAAAAATTCAAAAAAAATGTTAATTAACGTGACCCAGCCTAAATCACCGCAAAGCAAATTTAAAAGATGTGTTTTTTGTGGAACCCAGTCTGAGATTAGCCCGTTGAAACGCCGAAATAGACAAAAAGTCAATTTATGGTAGATTTGGTCACTGACTTTTTGTTCTTATGACATTTTGGAGCGTTTCTTCATCTTCTTCGTCGGTTCGTATTCGACGCTCCTTCCCCCTTCGAAGTTCCGAGAACCCATAAAGCCCTCTCGTGCATGCATTTGGGAGAATCAGAGTTTAGCACGTTACACCTGTGCAATAGTTTCGAGGGCACTTCTCGTTAAATGGTGTGCTAGGCTAAGGCTAGGATGCTAAGCAGTAATTTTTATGTCTGGTTATAGTTTTCTGCTAGATTGGTTGCCCTATTAGGTGTTGTTTTGCTTGTTTTTTTTATGTGCTTATTGGTTTTGGACATGTGCAATAGTATTTTAGGTCATTTTCCTTACAAGGCGTCATGCCTATATAAATACACACAAAGGTTTAACAATGGAGAAGCAATGTCATGATTTCATTCCACTTATTCTTACAGGTGTTGATATATGCTCCTCCTATCATACATGACTCATATGTGTTGCATGTTATCCAGTGTTAACATTTTATACAAGTCGAGCCTTTTATTTTTCTTTTATCATGTATTTTATAGTCCTGGGATAAATTTTGTATCAGAAATAAGGTACGAGCATGTGTTTCGAAGAGGATGACACGTCAAATCACGTGATGAGGACCAGAAGCAGTAACCCATGTTTCATACCTTAAGTTTGAATCTATACTCTTGTATAGAATTAAGATAGAGCATATATATGCGGAATCCGACAACTTTTATCACTTTTTTGGGCGATGATACGAATCTAGCGGCATCGGCCTTTCTAAAGTTATTTAAGTGTGCTTTTACTTTACTATGACTTGATTGAGTGCGTGAAATTATTTTTTTCTTGTTATATTTTGTGGTCTGTCTTGAATTATTTACGAAAAATAATATAGGCTCATTAAAGACCCTAAAATTTTAAAACTTCTATAAAATATTAATAAATAAAAGATTTAGACTAAAATTCTAAATTTTTCAAAAGCCGAGTTTTATTTTCTTTAAGGCCTTCTGGTTAGATTTTAAATGGGTTGCATGCATGACTATATAACTCGTCATAATTAATAAACGCTTCACTCTATAGAATTGTGGTAGACAGCTGCATCATATGCATATGTCTGAGAAGAAGTCTTCCAAGTTACAATTTCAATGTGCGGATGAATTTGTTGTAATGAATGTGTGGCTACTAATAGCGATCGGTGGCAGCCAACAAGTGTTGGATCTTAGTTAATTCTCAAAGTTTCAAGCTTTTTCTCATGCCTCAAGTTCTTTTCCTTCAGACTTCGAGCTCTCTTCCCCCTCATGAGAGGGATGAGGCTCTATTTATAGAGTTTCGGTGCAATTAATTTTGAAATATAAACCACTTTAATTGAACGGTTCGAAGAGCTTCCTTTGATCTAACAATGTTTGATGGACATCTGAGTGTCTTATTGATGTTGAAATTGAGTGATCTTTGACTCATTGGATTCTTCTTATCGAGACACTTGATTTTATAATAATCTTGTCAGATTCAGCATTCATTTGACCTCCCAAATATACTAAAAAACTTTGAAAGGTGGTTTAATGGCTTGATATGAGCTTAGTTTGACTTGGATTACATCAATTTTGGTATCATCGGGTCCGTCTCATTGAAACGGTTTATTTGACTATAAGTTTGCTAAAATTGAAGTTTTAAATGACTTTTAATTAAAATTTGAATGTTTCCTGCTTAAAATATTACATCTAGATCTGTCATTATTCGACATTCGCTGCAGATGATGAAAAATTGTTAAAAGTAGTATAAAGCACTAAAATTAATTTCTTAATTTTTTGAAAGAAATTTTTTATATCTCACTCCTAAAATATTACATTTATTTAGATAATATTTTAGAGTTTTAAATTTATGCATGACAAAATAAATTTTACTTTAAAAATGATAAAATGCTATGTATCAAAAGAGATTTTAGGTGTGCGGCTCGTAAATACAGAAGACTTGTCTCCTATTTTTCCTTTTTTTTTTTGGATAAAAACATTTATATTTTTTTGGGTAACCATCGACTAGCGGCATATTTAACACTTATAATCTTATATTAATAAAAAAAATTGCATGGAAAAATATTAAATATATGTATAACAGAGAGGCGAAGGAGTAGCGGATCAAGAAACAGAAGCCGAAAAGATAGAGCTTAAAGAATTGAATTTTCTTTATTTAATTGGCTCAAAAGGCTTAACCATCCTTCCTAATCGTTCGCCCCTCCCATTTCTCCGGCACAGTCCCACATTAAACCTAATTCAAAATTTCTCAAATTTATCTATAAATAAACGCCATTCTCAGAGTGCTCCTAACCCTAAACCCTCGCAGCACACTTCAGAAAAGAAGAAAAAAAACTAGCTTTTCAATCGCCATCCACTACTCTCCCCAATGGGCAAGAAGGATAAAATCGCTGCCAAGAAGAAGCCGATCTCTGAAGCTTCGGGAAAATCAAGTAATAGTCGTCTGATAGAGAATCTCAAAACTGTGAATGCTTGTCTCATGAAGGAGGCGATGCAGTGCCGGCAAGAGGTGAAACACCTCCACATCCAGCTCACTTCACAGGTTGCCGAAAAAGATATTTTTTACGACATCCAAAATGATGTATTTGCGCTTGTTGTCTCATCTAGCATCAACAAAACTGCCTCTCGTGCAACGGCGGAGATAGTCGCAGCTTCAGATAGAGAGAAAAATTTAAGAAAGAAGAACGAGGCGGTCGCTACGGAGGTCGATGTTGGGAAAATAGAGCTGCTTGCTCTAGCCAAAGAAAAAGATCAGAGAGAGAAAGAGTTGGTGGAGTTAAAAGAAAACATTAGATCGATGAAGCAACCAAACGAGCATGGAAGAGAAAGAAAGAATTTGTTTCGTCGTGTTGCTGCGGCTGCGCCTTTCATAGCTGCTGCCGGTGCGGCAGTTGTGGCTTTTTGCATAATTTTGAAGAAATAATTTTCTCATTCGAGTGTCATGTTTTATCGTTAATTAATAATTTTATTCTTTATTATCTTTTAGTATTTCTTTATTATCATTTGTATATTTGATGGATTTTATTTTTTATGTGGGAAAGTAATTTATTTTTAAATTTTTTTTTTCTTCTTAAAAAAATTCAAATATTTAATTATTCTAATTCATTTAACCTTGAGGAAAATTTTCTTATGATTATTATTAAGTTAGAAATAATATATAGAGAGACTTTGATGTTGGTGACAATCTAAAAATTCTTTATCATTTGCTCTTGCATTATATCTTTTTTTAAAACTTAATAATATGTATGTATCTTCATGTTTATAAATTCATTATTTTGATCTATATACGTATCACTTGTTAGATTTTTTTTGAGTTATGTTGGTTGAGACATATCATAGTATATCGGACCAGCTAATTTTGTTGGAGTTTGAATTTCATAAACCAATTTAAGATAGCATTATTTTTTATTGTGACAAAAAGTTATTTTATAAATAAAAAATTTTATTAATTACAAGAACGGTAAAACATATAATGAAAGTAATTATAATCTTTATTATAATCATAACAAAAAAATTAAATGATTTTGAAATTCATATTAATAAGTTTTGGGTCAAAGTATTGAGACGAAAAATTTTTCTTTTAATGCTCTTAGTAAAAAATTTTGGGTCAAAGTAATGACACGCACACGCATATATGACTTTCTCAATACTGTAATTATCTCGGCCTTCCGATTTTCTCCGAAGTAAATTTATGATTGAGAATTTTAAAAATTTTCATTAATTTATTTTTTATATAATAGATTGGTGATAAAATAAATATAGAAGTTTTCATCAATTTTATTTTAATAGAAATTTGATAAAAATAAAACATGTGATTTTAAAATATAACTTTATTTAATTAATCACTAATCTTTTTAAACAAGATTGTAATTTTTTTTATGATTCTTTAATTTATTATAAGACAGAAAAGGTTATGACTTCCACATTAGGGTTGTATTTATGGTTGTTATTATAATTAGGGGTAATTTTGTTTTTTTTCTTTATTTACTTTTATGTCCTAGTCATTCTATATAAAAGGGATTTAGGGTTTATGAGACTTATGATGAGAAGTGTTGAGTTGTAACCTTATGTCTTTCGTTATTACAAATTTATTGCCTCAGGACTCTGCAGGCTGAGTTACATGCGAAGTCCAAGTGAAACGGGGTCCCAATGTGCATAAAAATTCAAAAATGATTAATTTATGTGACCCAGCCCGAATCACCGTAGAGCAAATTTAAAAGATGCATTTTTCGTGGAACCCGATCTGAGATTAGCCCGTTGAAATACCGAAACAAACAAATAGTCACTTTATGGTAGATTTGGTCACCGCCTTTTTTTTCTTATGCGGTTTTGGAGTGCTTCTTCATCTTCTTCTTCGGTTCGTATTCATCGCTCCTTCCCCATTTGGCTTCTTCGGCTTCTTCGGGCATTCTCCATACAGACGGCTGTTTCGCTTCAGCTCTTCGGTTCTGAATCTTGGAAAGGAAAGGTCGGTTTCGTAATACACAATGCTTATAATTCTTAGGGTTTAGTCGTTCGACAACAACAACTCATTTGTTTTCCNAAACAATTAAAATTGATGAGATTACTGCAGCATTGTTGGCTCACAACCAGCGAAAGCAGAATGCAGAGGAAAACTCTCATGGTAATTGTTTATATGTTAGGAGTAATCAGGATCGTGAAATTAAGGAGGAGAAGGAGAATTCTGAAAGGCAAAGTTCCAGGTCAAAGCCTAAAGGCAAGAAGATTCGTTGCTTTAAGTGCAAGGAACAGGGACATATGAAGAGAGATTGTCCAATGCTCAAGAAGAAGACTCGTGATGTATCTTCCAGGGCTGTGAATATGGTGCAGAGTGACATTACAGATTACAGTGATGGTGATGCACTTTCAGTTACAACAACTCAGTTTAAGGATGGATGTATTCTTGATTCAGGATGTTCTTATCACATAACACTNTTATTATATATATTATTATTTATAAAATTTAATTTTTTTAAATATCATAAATTTATTTATATATAATTATTTCAAATTATTTTATATTTCGAACAATAACGATTCAAACACGAACGAACACATCACTGTTCATGTTTGGTTCTTTTAACTAACTGAACGAAAAGAGTTTGTTCACGTTCATCTCATTTACTTATCGAACGAATCGAACACGAACTTATTGACGAAACGAACACGAACTGTTCACGAACAACGAGCTTTTTTGACAGCCCTAGTCATTAGGGTACTAAAGATGTCATTAAATCTTTCATGCTGCTAAGAAGTACTAATCAATTTAATTTATAACATTGGCAATGAATGTCTGTCAAAATGGAAGAAAAAGACATTTGCTCTTAAGAGTTTCCTTAAATTTTCCATTAGCTAATCACAAGCTAGAAGCCTTTCATATTTATGATATATCCTTCTCATTTATTATAACACACATGCCTTACAACTTGATAACGAAAGTGAATGAGATGACCACATTATCCTAACTTCATTTATATAAGATATACAAATATACATCAAGTACGTGAATTTGCACCTGTAAAATTAAGCGTGGCAACTTTGTTCCCGTTTACCCAAAGCATGGTTCGGTCGGCTTTGTAGAGGACAAGGTTTTCTGTAACTTGGATGAAAGAAGCTGTGTCGACCTCCTGCTGGGAGTCACTCCACCAGAGCTCAGTTCCACGAAAATCTGACAAAATGACTATCTTACAGTTCCTTCGTATTTTCAGACGGCAACGATCTTTTGCTCCATCATAGTTTAAATTTGTCTGCCAGATTGGATTTGGAAGCGTGGTGTCTCTAAAATCGGCGTTACAGTCTGTCCGCATTTGGAATATGTACCGGCCTTGGTAGTTGATGCTGAATCCTGCAGGCATAAATTGTGTCTGAAGCAAATAGATGTTGCCCAGAGTTGTGGATGGAAGGCTCGTAGGTATTAAGTTTGCAGTGAAGAGGAGGAGGAGGAGGACATTTGGGGAGGACGTTGGAGGAGGAGCCATGCTTGCTGCTACTTTCGTGTGTNAATTACAATTCATAATTATTTTTAAAATAAAAGTGAATCAAATATTTTGATCAGATTAAGAATATCTTAAGAGTAATAAGAAATTATTAGGTAAAAGTAATTTGATATAGATGTTAAACTTTGCTCGGCGTAAATATCAAGAGAGGTTGACTAAGATAATTGATGCAGATATATAAACAAAAAATTACAAATTTCATTTATATAACAGCTTGTTTATAAGCAAATATTGGGTACCAACATTTAAAAGGTTGATTGAAGGGATTGACCCTAATTGTCACACACTTAAAGCTTAGGCGGTAAACATGCAGATTGTATTCATCAACCACGTCCATCCAAGTTACGACTGTAGGACTTGCCTCTTAGAAGGCCTTGGCAAACTCCTCCATTAAGCTCGTGTTAGGTATGACTCATATCTAGGGAGTTGGAGTTTCTTGGTGAAGAGGTGTGTCTCCTGGTGAAAATGAGTGTCTCTTGGAATAAAGGGGGTTGAGAGGAGCGAGGGCGTGATTGTAATTTTATCTGATCCTCCGAACGAGTTCTCGACAGGGCTCTGTGAGAGGGTTCCGAGTTTGCGACAGCGCTCTGCGACAAAACTTTCGTCTTCATCAGAGTTCTCCGCGTGCGACAGAGGCCCGCGACAGAAGGTCCCAAGTTCGGCTTGGAGTTTCAGAGAGGAGCAGTTTGTGATTTTCTTCTGTCTGGGGCCAGTTGTGTTCGCAAAAGAGTTTTGCGAACAGGCGCTGCGGAGGAGTAGGGCTCGCGGCAGGCCAGCGACAGTTACAGTCATTCGCACAGTTTGGGAGGCAGTTTTGCGGTCGCGAAGTGCAAAGGGGCAAAAAGGCGTGAGGTTCAGGTTCGTGAACCGTGTACAGTTACAGGAAACAGAGGAGTTCGTCAGTTCAATAATCCGTGGAAAATAGAAGCTGCAACCGCGAATAAGAGCCTTATTTTGCGAAAAATCTGAGGAATTCGACCAGTTAAATTCGCCGGTTCGTCGCAGGAGATTTTGCGACATGTGGAGTTCGGCAAGGTGTAGGAGGCGAGCAGGTACGATTATTTCGTGAACAGCAGTTTCGTGGAGGTATTCCTCANTATTTAGTCTTTTATGCTTTAACTTTTCATTTATTGATTAGTGAAGATTCAAGAATCAAGCCAAGTCCCCAACTAGTCTAAAGTGAAGATTATGTATTTGCATCAAAGGAAAATGTAAGATGATGGGTGAGACCAAACTCTTTTTTAATGTTGGATTAACATTTTATTGAGAATTAAATAAAATAGTTCTTTCTCAAAATTTGTTATTTTTTCTTAAATATCAGGAAGTAGGATTTTTAAGGAGGCAAAATTACCTCTTTATTTTACAGTAGGAAATCTCCATACCAAATTAGCAACATTCCTCTCATACTTATGTCAAATGAGTTTGAAGCTATCTCCACCAAATGAGTTTGAAGGATTGCTCAATGGCTCAACTTCATGTCCAAGTGAGCGTATTTCTGCTCCTCCAAATCAATTTGTTACAAATATTGTATTGAGGAGATTAATCTTAACCATGAAGCTAACAAAGAGCAGCCACACTTCTCAGCTTATGATTCCATAGTTGCTGTGTATTCTTCTCGAGGGTGTGGTTGAGCTCATGCGTAACTCAAACAAA
>JXCR01125867.1:69764-104581 GCA_002079205.1 Phalaenopsis hybrid cultivar | reverse complement strand
ATTTGTTAAAATATATTGAGTTTTACAACTAAAGTGAAGATTACATCCAAGATTCAGGGAGGCAAATCCCTTGGAAGTTGGGTGCAAACAATAGGGAAATAATATTATCGGGCGTAGAATTGGAGATTTTAGAGTGACAGAATAAAATCCCCAAATATATTATCGGGCGTAGAATTGGAGATTTTAGAGTGACAGACTAAAATCCCCAATTCGGTTCTATTCTATTGTTTGGGTGTTGAAGTGTAGATGTTAGCCCTCAGGTGAGGGGAACATGGGAGCTCCGAAGTGAGAATCGGTATCCTCCTAGCCTAGCCGTAGATTCAGTAAACAAGCATAGGATTAGTCAATGTTCTTTATGCCTGGACCAAAGGGTAAAGAATAGGTATGCTCCTATTTGGCATAATATAAATTGAACTAATTAATTTTATCCATTCACTATAATTTCTTGACAAGGAGAAGGATGCTTTCTTATATATTGAATATCACAATTAAACCCTACTTTATATCATTAGTTATTTATTAGTTATTAAAATTATCTATTTATTTCAATTGCTTATTAGTGACAGATAAGCAAATTGAACGTCGTTGTTGTGATTAAAGTATTTCTTTTCTAGGGTCTTAGTCCATAATTCTAAACTACTCCCTGTGGGATTGATATATAGGACTTGATTGAAGCCCCTATATTACTTGAGCGATATGTATACTTGCGTTGATAAGTGTGACTTTACAAATATTGAAACTTATATTACTTGAGCGATACGTATACTTGCGTTGATAAGTGTAACTTTACAATTATTGAATATTTTATACATCCATCTTTATCGAATCCATTACTTGAGCGATACATATACTTGCGTTGATAAGTGTGACTTTACAATTATTGAATATTTAATCTTGATAAGTGTGACTTTACAATTATTGAATATTTAATACGTCCATATTTATCTTATATTTTATTGCATATATAAAGTCGCTATCAATAATATCCCTTGATTTGTGGGACCTTTGATCCATGGATTGATTTAGGTGGCTTCATGGTGTTTGGACTGGTCACTAAGTCCAATTAATGGCTGTAATGGAGTTAATTTGGTGACTTTAGGGTGGTTAGGTCACATTTAGTGCATGGGTCCAGGTGGGTGAAAATGACCAAAACTTAGGTTTGGGCTAGGTTATCCATGTCAATTAGCCCAAATAAATGTTTCATTTGGTGTATATGATCATAAGACACAACTTTGGTGAAGGATGGAAGTGGTTTTGAGCTTAATTGAAGGGTAAATTTGAGGGAATTTTTAATTTTAGTCAACNCCACCACCTGAAACTCAAAAGGCATGTTAAGGCAGTTTATATGAAATAGGGAAGTAAAATTTTGACGACTTATCTAGCCGTAGGTCATATCTTGGTGGGTCCTTAGGAGTTTAATTAAGGATGATCTTGTCAAGCAAAATATATTAAGTTTAGTAGATATTTGAGGTATCCAACAGATCTAGAGAAAGAAGCAGGTCTGTGCTACTTTCTCGCTACCTGGTGGAAAATCTGGAGTTCTTTTAAAATAATTATGTTGCTTAATAATTCATTTTGTAAATACCCTAATGCTCAATGAACATTGATGTATCAATTACCCTTAAGAACAGGGTAATTATCGTCTTCCAATTTAATTTTGAAGATTATGTGGGTGAAGACCCTTAAAAAGACAAGTTTGTGTTATTGGAACACTTAACCAAATTTTGGTCCTAACTAGGCTTATAGTGTTTGAAAAATGTTCTAATTTTAATTGAGTTCATTTTTCTAATCCTCATTTAATCAGCCTTGATTTAGCCTAGATTACTACTAAGCCCTTAAGGCCTAAGAAGGTATCTTAATTAATTTTGAACAGGTTAAGCTTTAGGTGGTCATAATTCATTTTTTGAATTTCATTTGAAAATCAAAATAGGGGCATTGAATTGATTAATTATTGACTTCAAAGGTCATACCCCTAAGCTCTCGGTTCATTTTATTTTAATAAACTTCCAAATTTTAATAAATAGAAATTTATTAACTTAATCTTTTTTAATTAAAAAGTGGGTTGGTTTCTACAAATTAACCCCTTGTGTTTCAAACATCCAAATTAAGATCATAGGTTACCCATTTCCCTCCTTGAATTAAGCCTAAATGTTAATTAAGGCTAAATTTCCAAAATTACAGATTTGCCCCTAAGGCTCTAACACTTCATAATTCATTAAATTTAATCCAAATGACTTTGAAATTTTTATCTTACCTCATTCATGGGTCAATTAAGACATTAGAGGAGAAAGTGTGTTTTTTTCAAAATTTAATTTAATTTATATAATTATTGTCATGCAAAAATAAGATTTTCAAAGAAAATTCTTAACTTTACCAAGGTAAATCCTAATCCCTTAAAATTTTTATTGGTGATAGACTTAGACTAAAGAAGCCTTTGTACCAAATTTCATGATTTTTTAATTTTATTTGAATTTTAAGAATTATTTTATGTTCTGGGGTATTTATTAAATTTAAATATTTTAAATGTGGAAAATTAAGTTTCATATTTTTGAAAAGTCCTCTTGAGGTTAGAGAACTCAGAGGAGAAAATTTTATATTTTTTTTGAATTTTATTTGATTTACTAGAATTATTTTAGTGAAAACTCATTTTTAGCCTTTAAAAATTATTTTTTTAGCTTTGAAATTCAGTTTCTTTATTTAGAAAATCAGGAAAAGTATTCTAATTCTTACTAAGTGCTTAAGAAGCTATTTAGAAAATGTCTATGAGTTTTATTATTTTTGTGATTTTTAGGGATTTTTAATTATTTAAATATTTAAAATAGGCTAAAAATCAAGATCATTTTATTTTTAGAAAATACCCCTGATCCCAAAGAACTCCAAAAACCAAGTTTTATAATTTTTCAAGTTATATTTTAATTATTAAAAATCATTTTAATGTCAAAAATGTTAACTAACTTGAAAATTTAATTTAAGTGATCAAATGAACTTAAAATGCTTTCAAATTTTTATAGTGAGTTCTCTGGATCCCAAAAAATACTGGAGATAAAGAATCAAGTTATTTTGTTGTTTGTATTTTTCAAATTTAATTTTCTTAGTGATTTAGGGCTTATAGAGATTAGGTGTATTTTGAATAACGTGGCTCATGCAAAATTTTCCCAAGGGCTCTCTGGACATCATAAACCTTCCAAAATTTTCTTGGATTTTTCTAAGCAACATGCTAATTTCCATGATTAATTTAAGCAAATAATGCATATAAACTTGAAGAATATGATTCTCTGTCTAGGGAACTTCTCTGACTTTGGAAAAATCAGGGAATGTTCCCTAAGACAAAGGCTGTATGCTAAAATTTCAAGCCATAGTGTGATTACGACATGCATGGAGAATCAAAACATCCAAATCAGAGTTTGATTAATTAAAAATAAAATATGAATCACATGGACTTAAAATTATTTTAACATTATTCTCCTCTATTCACTGAGCAAGAGGTTATTTTTATTTTATTTTTATGATTTTTCTACACCAATATATGAATTTGGTAAGTTAGGGATCATTTTCTGTTTTAATTAAATCCCTATTTATCTATTTAAACGCGCGGCGCCACCATAACCTACGATGGCTCCGAAACTCCACGCGGCGCGCTCCCATTTTATGTCGTCGTCCACCTCAACACTGACTCGGCCCGCAGTTTATGTTCTGAAGCGCTGTCCCGATTGATCTTGACCCTCCATTCAATACACGTGCGATCGAATGACGCTCTGTCATCGTCCCCGATAGCCTAGCCCAAGAACCGTCTATCTTCTAGCCCTAAGATCTCTCTCATTTCTTATCCAAATTAGATGAATTTTTTTTTAAAATGCTCATCTATACTCGAGGAACATATCCATATGGTTATGATGCAATGAAATCAACTCAAAATAAATGGAGAGTTCAAATAGGCTCGAGAATAAAAGAATTTTTGTACCATGGCTCTCAGAAGTGAAGCTTCAATCAGAGGTTCCTGACACATTCTTTGGGATCCAAGAAGGTTAGGGATTGATCCTCTAGTCTTGGTGTAAATCCTAGGTATGATTTTGATCAAGATCGATTTTGGGTGTTGGCCTAGAGTTATTGTAGAGGTATTTCAGAGGGTAATTTGATGGGGCTTTGTCTTCTCTTACTGTTGTGAAGGTGTGGGCACAGGCAATTGAAGTTTGGTGGAATTTTCAGAGATGTCTTGTTTTTACCCTAATTTCAAGCTCAAAATTAGGGTTACACAAGGGGAATCAAGGTAATTGAGTGATTGGAATTGGCTATGGAGGCCTCAAAGAAGCTTTGTTAGTGATTTGGAAAGCTCTCTATGAGAAAATTTTAGCACCCCTCCCATGGTCTTGGAGGTGAGTTTTCATAAAAATGCCCATGGGGTGGCTCTCAGGGCAAATGTTTGGGTGCATTGTGGTGCTTAAGTGGAGGGCAGAGGAGCTCTACAGTTTGATTTGGTTGAGCTGGCCTCTAGGTTTGATTTGGGTGAAGTTCCATGGGGGTGTCTCTCAGTTTTGTGCTTCTCCGGCGACTAGGCCGGCTGACCATGGAAGGGGGAGCTAGCTAAGAGATCAGGGCATCCGCGGGAATCTGTCAAAGCAATTTAATGCAATAGGGTTTAGTTTTGGTAAGGGTATCTTAGGCATGTGCATTTTCTGACATAAGATCCCTTAATTTGGGGGACTTTTGGTCCATGGCTTAGTTTAGGTGGTTAGATGGGTTTTGGCTCATTCTTAGGGTCTAACAAATGGGTGAGGTGAAGTTAATTTGATTGCTTTAAGGTGGTTTGGTCATGTTTAATGCATGGGTTCAAGTGATCAAAGTTTGGGTTATCCACGTCAATTGTGATTGATCAATATTGTTTAGATGATTGTTATGAAGATTTTTTTGTGAAGGGTTGAAGTGATTTTGAGTTCTATTGGTAAGGGAATTTTAGGGATTATTAAAATTTGTCAATTTGGGCATGTTGGGCCAGACATGGGTCTAGGTTGGGCTAGCTTTGGGTTAAGTCAAAATTAAATGGTTTAAAAGATCAAGGAAGATGTTATGAAGACTTTTCATGAAGGGATGGAGTGGAAAGTTTGGGGCTAAGGCCATCAATTTGGTGAGATTTTGAGACGTGGCCAATTTGGGGCTTTTGGACCTTGGTTGAACAAAATGAAATTGAGGTCTCACCAAGGCCAATTGAAGGTCAATTTTTATGTATAGGGATGTTACGAGTATTTTTAACACAAATTATGGCCAATTGAATGGGTTATGGGTTCTATTTGGTGGAACAAAGCCATAGGGCCAAAATTGGGTTTTTGGTCTAAATCAAAATTGGGTTCAAATCATGGACCAATTGAACTAGGATTTGGTATATATTGGTCATATTAAGAGTGATTTTGAATTTAGAATTGAAAATTGAGACCAATTGGATAGACATTTTGGCTAATTTGGGAAAAATAAGGGCCTTTAAAGGGCAATTTGGGGATTTTGGTCAAAGATGGTCAAATTGGCCGAAAAATGAAATTGGGAATATTTTGGAGGTTTTGGGAATTTTTGGGATTTTTTTGGAATTTTGGGCTTAGGAGGTGTATTTTGGTAATTTGGTTGATTTGGTGATTTTGTGTAGTTTGAGTATTTTGAAAGGTTTTGAAATAATTTTTGAACCAAGTTAGGTATTTTGGGTAGATTTGGAAATTTTGGCCAAATTTGGGGTCCCAAGGGTATCTAGGTAATTCGAGGGAAATTAGGGGAAAAAGACTAGGTTGGGCATCTTGGTAGAGTTGGAGTGCCAACCATCATCGATAAGCCATGGACTAATGGAAACCCCATTTTGGGTACTCTATGTAGTGGTCTTAGCAAAACCCTAGCCTAGGGCTAGTGTGTTTAGGGGATCATCAACAGGAGTTTCCCAAAAGTATCAAGGGACCAGAGCCTAGAAATTCTGAGTTTAGGGTAGTGAGTGATTGTGAGTGTAAGTGATTGCAAGTGAGTTCCTTAGCCCTAGGCCAACACCCAGGGTCAACCCTAAGGTCAAGCTGTCCTAAGGGTGACTCATCTTGAGTTCCCCCATAGTGACCCCACCTACAAAGTGCTAGAAGTTAGGACTAATATGTGGAACTTCAAGCTAAGTAAGGAGGAGTGTAGAATTTCTAATGGTGAGGGTTCCATGTCTAATTTTCTAAGCATAGTCAATAGGAAAGTCCTATAGCTAGACCGTAGGCTACTAAAGAGGAAAGACTAAACCTCAACCAAAAGTGAGGTCAATGTTGATCTCCTCCATTGATGAAATAAACGCACGATCGGACAGCTCTCTGTTATCATCCCCAAGTGACCTAACCCATAAGTCGTTCACACTAAAACCTTAAGATCTTCATCTAGACTCAACTAAATCTCATGGGGTTTGTTTTTAAACCTTCATCTACTCAAGAAAAACACATCTATACGGTTAATCAAGTATGAAATCAAGCCATTACAAATGGAGAATCAAAATAAGCTTAGGTTAGGGTTAGAGCTCAATACCTTTATCTGAGAGAGGAGGACATAATCAAATGGTTGTGGTAGCTTTGATTGGATCCAACAAACCTCCGGATGAAGTCTCAAGCCTTGGAGAATTGTCTAGATATGATTTTGATAAAGGTGGATTTCAGGTGCTGGTCTAGAGCTAAGTTAGAGGCTATTTCAGCGGGGGCTTTTTTAGGGAATCAACTCCTTTCACTGTGGTAATGGTTTATGCACAATTAATTGGAGTTTGGCTCACTGTGGAGCTATGAAGGAATATGTCCTAGTTTTGACCTTATTTTTTAGCTCAAAATTGAACTCTCACAGAGGGAACCAGAAGGGGAAGATTGTTGCTTGAACTTAAGGATGCTTGAAGAGTCTCTAGTGATATTTTGGCAGATTTTCCCCAAGAGTTTGGAACTCTCTTCTCTTTGGCCATGAAGGGGCTAATTAAATAGACGAGCTTGGGTTGGCTACCAGGGCCAATTGATGGGTGCAAAATGGTACTTAGATGGAGGGCTAATGACCTCTAAGGAGCCATTAGGATGAGCTGGCCTCTAGGGTTAAAATTAGGTTTGATTTAGGGGTGGTGGCTCTTGAATTTGGCATTTTCTATCCACTAGGCTAGCCTGCAGGGCCAAGGGTGGTGGCTAGGTCGTCAGGTGAGCCAGGGGGAGGGTTAATTATGGTTAACCCTCAATGGTAAGTGATGATGGATGATAATTTTTTGTTAAAGCACATAAAAGGGATAAGATCCCTTAAATTAGGGCACCCTTGGTCCATAGCTCACCAAGCGAGTTTAAGGGGGATTATTCTGGTCAATAGGGTGTGGCTAATGGTTGTGGTGTCATCAATTTGGTGACTTAGGCATGGCTAAGTCAATTTTTGTGAAGGAGTTCAATTTGGGTCAAAAGGGCTAGAGGTTGGGTTTGAGTTATATTAGTCATGAAAATGAACTCAATTGATTGGTCAATATTGTGTAGATGATTATCATGAGGAGTTTAGAAAAGATTTGGAGTGATTTTGAATTGATATGGAGGTTCAATTAGAGAGATTTTGGGCATTTGGTCATTTTAGGGGTGTTAGGTTAGACTTGGGTTTAGGTTGGGCTAAGTCCAATTTGATGATTTAAAATGATCTATAGCAATTTCATGAAGAGTTTTCAACATAAATTTGGTGTCAATTTTTGGGTTAGGGCATTCAATTTGGTGGAATTTGGGGAGTTAGTCAATTTTGGGCAAATTTAGGAATTTTGGACTTGGGTTAAAATTGAGTGAAATTGAGGCTTGGACAAGGCCAATTGAATGTCTAGTTTGATGTGTAGGATTGTTATGAAGGATTTAGCATTCAAATTGGAGTAAGGTGATGTTGACCTCACTTTTGGTTGAGGTTTAGTTTTTCCTCTTTAGTAGCCTAGGGTCTAGTCATAGCGTTTTTTTCTCCTATTGACTATTCCTAGAAAACTAGATCTGAAACCCTCACCACTAGAAATTCCAAACTCTTCTCTACTCAACTTGAAGTTTCACATGTTGGTCCTAATTTCTAGCACTTAGTAGGTAGGGTCACTATGGGGGAAACTCAAGATGAGTCACCCTTAGGACTGCTGGACCTTAAGGTTGACCCTGGGTGTTGGTCTAAACCTAAATTTCTGGCTCAGATCCCTTGATCTTTTAGGATACTCATGTAGATGGTCCCCTAAACCCACTAGCCCTATGGCTATGGTTTGGCCAAGACCACTATGTAGAGGACCCAAATGGGGTTTCCATTGCTCCATGGCTTGTTGGTGATGGTTGGTACCTCAACTCTACCATAATACCCATCTTGGCCTTTTACCCCAAAAACACCCCAAAATTACCAAGATACCCCTCCATAGCCCAAAATTCCTAAAATTCCCAGAAAATCTCAATAAATCCCAAATATTCCCAATTTCATTTTTCTCAAATATCAAATGACCCAATTTGGTCATTTGATCATCTTTAAGCAAAACCCCCAAATTTGCCTTTAAGGGCTCAAATTCCCCAAATTCAACTCAAATGTCCATCAATTTGACCTCAATTGACCTCAATTTCAATCCTAAACTCAAATTAACTTTTGATATGATCAAAATAAACCAAATCCAAGCTTAATTAGCCCATGATTTGAGCTCAATTTTTATTTAGGTTAAAGCCCCAATCTTGGCCACATGACCTAATCTCTCCAAATTGAACCCATAGCCTACTCAATTGGCCCCAATTAATGTTTCAAAATCTTTATTACATTCCTATACGTCAAAACATCAATTGGCTTTGGTGAAGCCTCATATACGTTTGATTTTGGCTGAAATTTAAAATTCCCAAATTTAGCTTCAATTTGGCTAAGTGCCCAAATTTCACCCAATTGATTGCCTTAACCTCCAAATTGGCATCCAATTCAAATTGAAAACTCTTCATAAGGTCCCTATTAACCATTTACAACAATCAATTTGGACTTAGCCCAAGGCTAACCCATGCTAGACCCAAGCCTAGCCCAAAATAACCAAATTGATTAAGGTTCAAAACTCCCTCAAATTGACCCTTCAATTGAGCTTAAAACCACTTCCATTCTTCACCAAAGTTGATCCTTATGATCATCTACACCAAATGCAATATTTATTTGGGCTAATTGACATGGATAACCTAGCCCAAACCCAAGTTTTGGTCATTTGCACCCACTTGGACCCATGCACTAAATGTGACCTAACCACACTAAAGTCACCAAATTAACTCCACCACAGTCATTAATTGGACTTAGTGACCAGTCCAAACACCATGAAACCACCTAAATCAAGCCATGGACTAAAGGTCCCCCAAATTAAGGGATATTATTTCTAAAAATGCACATGCTTAAGATATCTAAGCCAAATCAAAGCACATTTTCCTTAAATTTTTGTGATGGATTTGTCTGGGTTCCCTGAGCTCCTAGCCACCTCCCCCTGGCCGATCGGCCAGCCTAGTGGCCGAAAAAGCTTAAAACTGAGAGCCACCCCCATGACACCTCGCCCAAATGTTTAGAGGCCAGCTCATCCAAATCAAATTGAAGAGCTCCTCTGCCCTCCACCTAAGCACCACAATGCACCCAAACTTATGCCCTGAGAGCCACCCCATGAATCTGCCCTCCACCTAAGCACCACATTGCACCCAAACTTGTGCCCTGAGAGCCACCCCATGGCTAGTTTTATAAAAAATCACCTCCACGGCTATGGGAGGCGTGCTAAAAATTTTCTTAGATAGGCGTCTCCAAACTTCTCATAGGGCTTTCATAAGATCCCCTCAGTGCATTCCAACTATTTTTCCCAACCAATTCTCATTGTCGGAGCTCAATTTTGAGCTTAAAACCTTGTCGGAAATCAGGACAGAACCCAATACACCACCACAGGCCAGCAAACTCAAATTAACTTCACCCATACCTTCACAACAATGAAAGAAGCCAAAATCCCATAAAATCCCCCTTTTAGAGAGCCTCTACCATAGCTCTAGACCAACATCAAAATCTAACCGTGATCGAATTCCTACTTAGGCCTTACACCAAGACTAGAGACTCAATCCCTAGCCTCCTTGGACCCCTTAATGCTCAGACTGATCAAAGCTTCACTTCTTAGAGCAAAGGTATAAAACCTCACCTCATCCTGAGCCTATTTTGATTCTCCATTTAATTAGGTTTAATTTAATTGCATGATTACCGTATGGATATGTTCGTCTCACTTAACGAGTCCATAAGATCAAACCCGAGGTGATTTGGTTGAGTCTAGGCTGATATCTTAGGGTTTTAGTGTGGACGGTCACAGGATCATTCTAGGGGACAATGACGGGGAGCTGTTTGATCGAGCGTATATCAAATGGATGGAGGAGATCAAGCTAGACAATGCTTCCGGACATAAATCGCAGGCCGAGTCAGTAGCTACATGGACGGCGGGGTCCAACCTAAGCGCGCCACGCATGCCTTCGGAGCTAGCTGCCTAGGGTTTACTCAACACGCGTTGTTTAAATAGATAAATAAGGCTTTTTCTTATTTATTTAAATACTCCTAGCTTAGAAAATTCATAACTTTATGTAGAAAAATCCCAAAAATAAAATAAAAATACTCTCTTGCTTAGTGAACAAAGGAAAATGATGTGGAATAAATTTCAAGACCATTTAAAGCATATTTTATGTTTAATTAATTAAACATTTTTTTTGAATCATTTGATTCTCCATGCATATTGAGACATCACCTTGGCTTGAAATTTTGGCATGTTGTAGCCTCTTTAAGAGGAAACATCCTCTGATTTTACCAAAGTCAGAGGAGGTTCCTATACAAAGATCCATATTTTTCAAGATATTCCATATTATTTTTTTAAAATATTCATGGAAATTAGCATATTGATTATAAATCCTAAGAAAATTTTGGAAGATCCATCATGACTAGAGAACCTTTGGAAATAATTTCATGGGTCAATTCATTTAAAATACCCTTAAATTTTACAAATACTAAATCACTAAAATAATTAATTTTGAAAAATATAAACATTTAAATGACTTGATTTATGATCCAGAGAACTCATCATAAAAAATTCAAAATATTTTGAGTTCATTTGATAACTTAAATTGATTTTCAAAGATAAATATCACTTTTGACACTTAAATGATTTTTAAAAATCAAAATAAAACTCAAAAAATTTTGAAACTTGGTTTTTTGAGTTTTCTGTGATCAGGGATATTTTATAAAAAAAAATTATATTTAAAATAAAAAATTGATTTTTAGCCTATTTTAAAATTTTAAAATAATAAAAAATTCATAAAAATCAAGAAAATAATAAAACTCATGGAAATGTTCTAAATTTCTTCTTAATCACTCAGAAATAATTAGAATATTTTTTCTGACTTTGTAAATAAAAATATTGAATTTCAAAGCTTAAAAGTATTTTTTAAAAAAGCTAAAAATGAGTTTTCTCTAAAATAATTTCAATAAATCAAAGAGAAGTTAGAAAATTATAAAATTTGCTCCTCTAGGTTCTTTAAGCTCAGAGAGATTTTTCAAAAATACAAAACTTTTTTTTACCACCTAAATTATTTTATTTTTAATAAATAGCCCAGAAATTAAAATAATTCTAATGAATCACAGAGAATTCAAAAAATTATAAAATTTGATCAAAAAGTTTATCTAGCAAAGGTCTACCTCCATTAGAAATTTCAGGGGATTAGAACTTACCATGGTCAAGTTAGGAATTTTCTTTAAAAAATCCTATTTTTGCATGAAATAATTATATAAAATAAATTAAACTCTAAAAAATCACATTTTCTCCTATAATGTCTTAATTGACCCATGAATGAGGTAGGATAAAAATTTCAGTCATTTGATTTGAAAAATCACATTTTCTTCTCTAATGTCTTAATTGACCCATGAATAAGGTAGGATAAAAATTTCAAAGTCATTTAGATTAAATTTGATAAATTATGAAGTGTTAGAGCCTTAAGGGCAAATGTGTAATTTTGGAAATTTAGTCTTAATTAACATTTAGGCTTAATTCAAGGAGGATCTTAATTGACCCATGAATGAGGTAGGATAAAAATTTCAAAGTCATTTGAATTTAATTTTACTAAATTTATGAAGTGTTAAAGAGCCTTAGGGGCAAATGTGTAATTTTGGAAATTTTGCCTTAATTAACATTTAGGATTAATTCAAGGCCTTAGGGGCAAATGTGTAATTTTGGAAATTTAGCCTTAATTAACATTTAGGCTTAAGTCAAGAAGGGAAATGGGTGAGCTATGATCTTAATCAATTTATTTGATGCTTGAAACACAAGGGGTCAATTGGAAGAAACCAATCTCACTTTATTAATTAAGCTAATATATTTCTAAATTATTAAAATTTTGAAGTTTATTAAGATTAAAATGATCCTGGACTTAGGGGTATGAATTTTGAAGTCAATAATTAATCAATTTAATACCCCTTTATTGATGATCCTGGACTTAGGGGTATGACTTTTGAAGTCAATAACTAATCAATTTAATACCCCTATCTTGATCCTAATTAAGATTAATAAATTTCTAAATTATTAAAATTTGGAAGTTTATAAAAATTAAATGATCCTCGATAAGTTAATAAATTTCTAAATTATTAAAATTTGGAAGTTTATTAAAATTAAACGATCCTGGACTGGGGTATGACTTTTGAAGCCAATAATTAATCAATTTAATACCCCTATTTTGATTTTCAAATAAAATCCAAGTGTTAATAAATTTCTAAATTATTAAAATTTAGAAGTTTATTAAAATTAAATGATCCTGAACTTAGTAATAAATTTCTAAATTATTAAGATTTGGAAGTTTATTAAAATTAAATGATCCTGGATTTAGAAAATTTCTAAATCATTAAAAATTTGGAAGTTTATTAAAATTAAATGATCCTGACTTAGGGATTATGACTTTTGAAGTCAATAATTAATCAATTTAATACCCCTATCTTGAATTTCAAATAAAATCCGAATTTTGAAGTCAATAATTAATCAATTTAATACCCCTATTTTGATTTTCAAATAAAATCCATATCATGAATCATGGCCACTTAAGGCTTAACCCTTTTCAAAACTAATTAAGACACTCACCTAGGTCTTAAGGGCTTAGTGGTGACTTAGGCCAAATCAAAATTGACTAAATGAGGATTAGAATAATAAAAATAATTAAATCAAGCATCCTTGGAACACCACTAAGCCCAATTAGGATTAAAAATTTGGCTAAGTGCTCAAATTACACTAACTTCCCCTTCAAGGGAATTCATTGACATAATTTTCAAATTAAATAATAAATGATAATTAACATATTCTTTGGTATAACTGAGCATTAAGGGTATTTATAGGATGAATTATTAAGCAACATAATAAGTTTAAAAAAGAACTTGAGATTTTCCACCAGGCAGTGAGAAAGTAGCATGGACCCTGGTTCTTTCTCTAGATCTGTTGGACATCTCGAAGATCTACTAAACTTAATCTATCCTGCTTGATAAAGTCATCCTTAATTAAACTTCTAAGGACCCACCAGATATGACATAGGGTTAGGAAAATTATCAGAACTTTACTTTTCCTGCTCTTCATAAATGCCCTCACATACTTTTTTAAGTTTCAGGTGGTGGAACGAGAAGACACGCCAAGTATGCTTTTACAGTTTATAGTACCGTCTTTCTTCTGTCTTTTCCTTACATGTTTTATGCTTGCATTTACTTACATGTATGAAAACAACATAAACTTGCATATTAACCATAACCATATCCCAAAACCAAAATTAAAATCAACCAAGATAAAACTCACCGCCACAACATTAAAAATAGAAAACAACTCAAAATTTAATCACAAACATCACACAAAACCACAACGTCAACTAAATTAAGATGTCTCTATCAGATGATCGGGAATCCCTTGGAGGAGGTAACCTACGGTTGCTAACGAGGCTTCCCACAGTTTAAATGAAATTATAGAACTCATTAAGTTGAGTTTAGTAAGTTCATTTGGACTAAGTGAATCCAATAGAAATTAGTGGTGCCGGAATAAGGAAACCGTAGGAACCTAACCGGTGTCGCTCTAATCAACTTTAACATGCCCTCATAATTTTTAAAGAACTTCAACCATAGGGCCACCTGATTTAACATTAAAACTTGACACACTGGAAAACTCGAACTTGTCACAGCAAGGAGCTTAGGACTAGCATGGTGGGCAGCACGACCATCTTCAACAGCAAAACCTGTCTTCCCCAGCTAAACCAATCTTCCTTCCTTAGAATTAAACAACAAAGCCATAGGACTTTGAGGTTGCTTGCTTATGCAGCGTAAATTCTCACCTTATCTTTTAGGTCTTTGTAGAGCCCTGTTATATAATATAAGCCCTAACTCGTCTTAGGATTACGAGGTTGTCGTGTGTCACGACCTAAATCCTTACATCTTCCAGGCTATTTGCGTGATCATTTAACACAAATGTAAGCCATAACTAATAAAATTGGCAGGGTGAAATACTTAAATTTTTCTCCTTAAAACTGAAGCCAAACATTAGGATAGCTTTGGAGGTCACCGAGATTCTCCTCTGGATCCATGACATGCCCTAGTTCTTCCTCCTTTGGATTCTAAAATAAAATGTTCCAAATTTCAACCAATCCCCTTTCACACCTCTACGTCCGATCTCATTGAAGAGTCCTACCCTTTGAAACTCTTCAATCCCCTTTCACACCTCTACATCCGATTTCGTTGAAGAGTCCCACCCTTTGAAATTCCTTTTATTCTACAATAAAAATGTTCCAAATTTGAACTAGTCCCCTTTCACACATCTACGTCCGATTTCGTTGAAGAGTCCTACCCTTTGAAATTCTCTTTCACACCTCTACATCTGATCTCATTGAAAAGTCCTCCCCTTTGAAACTCCTTGAAGATAATATTCACACCTCTACGTCTGATTTCGTTAAAGAGTCCTACCCTTTGAAATTCCTTGAAGATAATCTTTCTGATTTTTATCGAGAGTCTTCTTAAGTGACTTTAAAATGTTCCAAATTTGAACCAATCCCCTTTCACACCTCTACGTCCGATTTCGTTAAAGAAGCTACCCTTTGAAATTCTTTGAAGATAATATTTCTTGATTTTTATCGAGAGTCTTCTTAGGTGACTACCCTTTGAAACTCCTTGAAGATAATATTTCCTGATTTTTATCGAGAGTCTTCTTAGGTGAATATAAAATGTTCCAAATTTGAACCAATCCCCTTTCACACCTCTACGTTCGATTTTGTTGAAGAGTCCTACTCTTTGAAACTCCTTGAAGATAATATTTCCTGATTTTTATCGAGAGTCTTCTTAGGTGACTTTAGATTGAACCAATCCCCTTTCACACCTCTACGTCCGATCTCATTGAAAAGTCCTACCCTTTGAAATTCTAACCAATCCCCTTTCACACCTCTACGTCCGATCTCATTGAAGAGTCCTACCCTTTGAAACTCTTGATCCATGACATCCCCTAGTTCTTCCTCCTTTGGATTCTACAATAAATTGTTCCAAATTTGAACTACATCCCCTAGTTCCTCCTCCTTTGGATTCTACAATAAAATGTTTCAAATTTGAACCAATCCTCCTTTCACACCTCTACACCGATTTCGTTGAAGAGTCCTACCCTTTGAAATTCCTTGAAGATAATATTTCTTGATTTTTATTGAGAGTTATTTCGTTGAAGAGTCCTACCCTTTGAAATTCCTTGAAGATAATATTTCTTGATTTTTATCGGGTCTCATTGAAAAGTCCTACCCTTTGAAACTCCTTGAAGATAATATTTCCTGATTTTTATCGAAACATTGAAAAGTCCTACCCTTTGAAACTCCTTGAAGATAATATTTCTCCTGATTTTTATCGAGGTTGGAGTCCTACCCTTTGAAATTCCTTGAAGATAATATTTCCTGATTTTTATCGAGAGTCTTCTAAGTATTTCTTAATTTTTATCGAGAGTCTTCTTAGGTGTTCCAAATTTGAACCAATCCCCTTTCACACCTCTACGTCCGATTTCGTTGAAGAGTCCTATATAAAATGTTCCAAATTTGAACCAATCCCCTTTCACACCTCTACGTTCGATTTTGTTGAAGAGTCCTACTCTTTGAAACTCCTTGAAGATAATATTTCCTGATTTTTATCGAGAGTCTTCTTAGGTGACTTTAGATTGAACCAATCCCCTTTCACACCTCTACGTCCGATCTCATTGAAAAGTCCTACCCTTTGAAATTTTTATTCTACAATAAAAATGTTCCAAATTTGAACTAGTCCCCTTTCACACATCTACGTCCGATTTCGTTGAAGAGTCCTACCCTTTGAAATTCTATTTCTTGATTTTTATCGAGAGTCTTCTTAAGTGACTTTGGTCATTTAAGATGTAATTAACTGTAGAGGCTTACCCTTATAGGAAGTATGTCCGAACGTAGCTTAATATAAACCCTATTTAATCCTTTATATTAAATAGGGGAACTTGTCGGCACATACAAAGGTTTCGCAGACCAGGTGGGCGTCATACTTTCCTTAGTTAATTTGATCGAGCCTCATCCTCAAGTCTTATGTTTATCCTTCAGGATAGATACAAGAGTTGAGGTACAGTGCTCTTTCATTTTAAACTATGAAAAATATAGGGTTAGTTTGATTTCATAATTCAATGTCCTTCCAAAGAAAGCAACGGGATTTCAATTCCGGCAGCCGAAAGCTTCTTACAGGCAACTCCCCTCCAACCAAAAATAACGCTGACAGCTTTTGGCGACTCTGCTGGGGATGTGCTTTTCTCTCCATACAAATCAAGAAATATTATTTTCACACATCGGTAATGTGTCTAAGTCCCTCTTGGAAAAAATTACCCTTCTTTCGTTGGAATACTTTACTCATTTATGTCTTGGGAAAGTACAACTTACTCCTTGGACTTCAGGACTAGCTGTTCAACCATTTTTTAACACATAAGGCCATTAAGGACTCTTTAAATTTTTATATGGGTTTGGATCCCCAATAGGTGTGTCGATGGACTAATTCCATGTGGGCATTCTCTGCCACTAATTGGGTCCCGCACTGGGTCCTAAAATTTCTTCCCATCTCCCTTCCAAATTTGATTTGCTATTTCGCAAATTAAACCAAATCATGTTTTGTTGCGCGCACTTTGAAATTTTCTTATATTAATTTTACACCTTTTTTAAACAGAGATGTTAAAAATACCTGTAAATTAAGACCCGCCCAGTCTGCAGATCAACCTCTATTCTCAGTGCTTGCATTAAAGATTACGAGATTTTTGGCCATATAGCTAACCCTAAAATTTTCTGTTTTAAGGCCCGCTGCAATAGCCTACCCAACGCTGACCTTTTCCTGCAACCTGCCAACGGACCGCAGCGCCCGTAACGTCGCTCCCACCATCAAGTTCGAAGCTGGATTTGAAGACCTTGAAATTATCCTCGGGAAAGCCCCATTCGTGGTAAAGTAGATCGCTGCTCCGGAAATGCAAGAACCGCCTGTAGAATTCAACTTGAACTGCCTTCAAGACTTCGCTGCCTGCAAGAAGGCTACAACTACTACCTTCACGGCACTCGCCAAACCTGCTAGCCCCGCTATTGCTAAGGGGAAAGAAGTGATGATCGTTGAAGATCCGAATAAAGGGTTAACTGGTCCACCACCCGTGTTCAAAATCAGGTCAACCTCAAGGACTGTACCACTGACCGAACTCAAAGGAGGAATCGCAATAGAAGAGTTCGGAGGGCCATCAAAGCCCATACTCTTGAAAACACACCCGTTGAGGAGGAGCCTCATCGAATTGAAGAGGTGTTACCAGAAATTTATCCACTCCTACGAGGGAGTAGATTCCATCCTCTGACACATACTGATGGATATTAGAGTACCCGGAAGATTGCTGCAACATTACCATCACTCCGTGAACACAGTGAGGAGAAAAATAAATTCACTCCATTCACCCGAGTTATTGCAGTTTTTAGAAGGCTTGCTACTAAAGAAGGATGTTTTGTTAGTGTGTTTCTTTAACAAGTGGGACATGCGATTTCTCCTTGTATAAAAAAAGAAATTTTGAAGGATGTTAAGTCTGTTAGAAGGTCTCACAAGTCGACTGAAAAGTCAACTACCCGTATTCTCGTCTGGTTCCGTTTGGGAGACCGAGTTGATAATCCTATAGTCACCACCGATCATACCACTACCAAGACCGCGGGTCGCTGACCGATTAAGTCGAGACTGGGTCCGAGGATCTTACCCGTCATTCCTGCAATCGCAGAAAGAAAGACAAGATAGTTACCTGACACTGTAGCCGGTCTACACCACGAGGAGCATACCTTCCCTCGACATACCAATGTCTCTACTAAGACGTCCCGTCCTGAGACATCATCGTCCAAGAAGAAAAGGGTATGGGTACTCAAGGTCGCTTCACCGATATAGTTCAGTGAGCCTGCAAGACAAGAAGTAAAACCAGTGCCAAAAATATCTGACATCATCTCGATAATAGCTAGTGAGATGGAGGAACAAATAGAGGATGTCCATCATGGTTCTTCAGATCTTAAAGCAATCAAGGAATCAATAATTGAGGAAAAATTTGAGAAAATCAGGAGAGCACGAAGTTTCCTTCAATAGTGAAAATGAAGATTTTGATTAAAGTGATTACTTGGAGGAGGATTTCATGGATGTCCATGTAATCAAAACCATAGCTACCACATCTGCGGGCGAGGCTCAACCCCACACCAAAGAGAACTCTGTAGATGAGCTGTGTAGGGTTATCCTCCTAAGGGATGAACAAGTCAGTCTATTGGAGAAAAGAATAGAAGAGATGAGTGTAGCTATGGCCGCCATGGCCACCATTCAAGGGCAATCACAAGCACCAAGATTGGCTTCTCCAAAGATTAATCAGCCAGAAATCATACACATTACAGATGAAAGAAGTGAGGCTACTCTGGCAGACAAAGATGAACAACCAAAGAAATTTCTCCGTCAGGTGCTATGCCAGAAAAGGAATTCAAGCAAATGGTTGAACAAGTGCGGGATGCCTTAGCCCATTCCAAGGGCGGCACATCAGTTTTAAAGGGTAGACCTTACCCGGAAGAGTTCGTTGCCGTCCCATTCCCCAAGGGTTTTGTGACCCCAAACTTTAAGATATTCAATGGGACTGGAGATCCCAGACAGGACATAGTACATTTCCGAGCCAGTTGTGGCAACACGAGGAATAATGAAGCTCTACTCTGCCAACAGTTCGTCAGCAGCTTGTCAGGAATTTCTTTTGACTGGTACACTGACCTACCTAATGGGTTAGTTAAAACATTTTCTGAGTTAGAACAGTTATTTGTGAAAAGATTTACCAGGGCACAACACCATGTGTCTATTGGAGAGCTTATGATGGAGAAGCAAAAGTCTAGCGAAACTTTGGCAGACTATATTTTCAAATAGAGAAACTTTAGCATGAAATGTGAACCTCAGCTATAGGAACATCAAGCGATAGAGATTCTACTCAAAAAAATTCATGGGCCAGTAGCTTTCATGCTTAAGGGACACACCATCAAAACCTTCGAGAAGCTACTTAGTAAAGCCAGCAGTCTTCAAGAAGAAATGAAGCACATGGAGTCACATCAGAAGGCTAAGGTGATCAGAGTTTTCGAAAAGAAATCAGGAGTAGTCGCAACTGTCGATAAAGGAAAGCAGCCGATAAAGATATATGCATAAGAGCATCACAAGTCTTCATCGCAGTACTCTCAGAAACAGAGCAGTCAATCCAACCAACGGCCGCCTCAGGAGGATCACCTCGAACAGCGGGTAAAAGAATATCCTTGTTAGAGCGACATAAAGTTGTGTATTCCTTTAAAGATGAGGCCATACCTAAAATATTCAAAAGCTTGATGAAGAAACCAGAATTCAAACTACCTGATCTAAAGAAACCCGAAGAGGTGGATAAGAAGAATGAACCAAATTATTCCCATACCACCGGTCGCTTGGGCACACTATAGACAAGTGTTTTGTCTTTATGGAATGGCTCGAGAAGAACATCAAGGAAGAGAACATTACAATCCCGAAGGAGTCTTTGAGAGAACCTGAAAAAGGTTCCGTAAACATGCTTTCAGCTTAGTCAATCTCTTCGATCAATCCGTATACTGGAATAGACGGATGGAGTACAACTTGGGATGAACTCAAGAGGGTCCTTAATCAAATATAAGATAAATCAAAACAAGCTTCTATGAACACTGGAGAAGAATGGAATGAGGTCTGGAGTAGATCGTCCAGGAAGATGCTGAACAAGATACAGTCTGCTTCAAAACAAGCCTCCATTCAGAGTCCGCAGCATACCGAGCCCGAGATGAAGATTTCGCCAGAAAATTTGTCATCGTCAAGGACAAAGAGCAAGAAGAATAAAAGCTTCACTGCTAAGATTGATAGCACGGGGGGTAGGATAGGGGTTGCTTCTACTAGACTAGTTGTCTCGGATTTGGGGAAGAAAATCCTCAAACCCTTGACTTTGTATGATTATCTTTATGTCCCTCCGGGGTCTTATGAATATAATGATTCTGATTTCGGCTACGTTTTGACTGTTTCTGGTGAAAACATAACTGATTATGACCGATCTAGCTGCAATCTCGATCCCCAAAACAATCCTCAAACCGTACTCGAGTCTGATGAACTCGTTGTCAAGTCCAAAGAAGACTTCAATGGTATCGCTTACGACAGCACCAATAACGAAGAGCCAACCTTCAAGCGTCATGATAGGCCACTTGCAATCAACTTAGATCTTTCTGACAAAGAGGAAGAGACACCGGAAGATTCAATAATGATATCTCAAGAAGAAGAAATCATAGAAGTTAACATAAGGAGCGAAAAAGTGTTACCACAAAGAACAGCTCGAACAGACCAAGGAAAACAAATAATGACTTGAGAAGAAATACCTCCACCTCCGCACGTGGAAGAACCACATAATCAAGATAAAATTAGAGGATCATGAAGTCGCCTGCCCGGTTAAGCATCTACGATGCTCTGATCCTATCAAAGGAGATGAGAGAATCTCTGGTTACAGCTTTGCTTGATCCAGAAATTTACTTAAATCAGTTGGCTAGCACATCCTCAGATGAAGTTTGCTCCTTGAGAGAACAGTCAGGGGTAACCTTCACAAATGAAGACCTGCTGCTCGGTACCGCCTACCACAACCGTCCTCCTACATCTACGTCAACATTAGCAGATTTGTGTTATCCAGGGTTTTAGTGGATCTTGGAGCATCTCTTAACTTGATGAGCCTACGGACATTGGTCGATTTGGATATTGAAGCTCAAGAGCTTACGGCCGATAAAATGATGTTAAGTGGATTCAACCAAAATGGAGAAAGAGCCCTTGGATCAATTACATTACTTATGAATGTTGGAGAACTCGTAACAACCGTTAAATTTCATATCATCAACGCTGAGACCTCTTTTAACGCTCTATTGGGTCGATCATGGATTCACGAGCACAATATGGTTCCATCATCCCTACACCACTGCATTAAATACCGCAAAGATGGTCAAGAGAATTGCATCAATGGAGACCTACAACAATTTTCAGTGCACGGAGTTGGATCCATGAAGGTGCTACCTACTAAGCACCTTCAAAGAAGATTGTCTTCTCGCATGAGATTTTGACAAACAAAAATGAAGATTCGGAAGAATCATAAAAGGAGGCCATACAACTCTGCTTCAATAACCTTCTACCACTCCCTTACAACGAGTTAGTGGAGGTTCTTCTAGTTCACGCACTCGAGGTCGAGGCCGGGGACGCGAATGAGGAAAGATCAATTTAATTGTTGAACAGACTAGGCCAACTATCAACATTGGTGATGAAGAAAGTTCTGAAGATGAAATAATGATGACAAAACAAAAGAAACCTCAGTACAAGCTATCCCTAGAAGATACAGAGAGGAATGAATATGAAACAATGATGATCAGATAAACCACTATGTGAATACTGTGACCCTTACTCCGATTCTTCTGCAAAAGGTCGAGAGCTTAGAGGTCAAGGAAGTCTGTAGTGTTGATTCAAAGCTGATCAAATTTTACTGTGCTCCTACCTCTACTGAGCTTGAAAAACATGTAAATTTGGATGTCGATTCTAATGAATTAATGGAATTACCTTTTGGTTACTTCTCACCTTGTGTTCAAAAGTTAATTCAACAGGGACACTTACCAAAACAAATGCCAAAAGATAAATTTTAACTTTTTGAAAAACTATGGAATGCTAAAGTCAAACACCGAATTCAAAAGAAGGTCTCGGATTTGGTACAGTTGGACCAGTCGATGATTCTCAATTTTGCATGGCTGTTACTTGTGAGTCAAAAGAGGATTGTCTCGATATAGAGGATGACTCTAATGATCAACCAATAGAAGATGTTCCTCCAGAATTTGAGAAAGAAATTAAATCTACTGTCGATGAATTAAAAGATATTAATCTCGGAACTGAAGAAAGACCGCGACCTACATTTATAAGTTCTCTACTTGATGACGAAGAATCTACAGAATTGGTCAAACTATTAACAAAATTCAAAGATTGCTTTGCATGGAGCTACAATGAAATGTCAGGACTGTCAGCAGAGGTTGCAGTCCATAAACTTGGGGTGGAAAAGAATATAACCCCAGTAAAACATGCTCTCAAGAGAATGTGCCTCAAAATAGAACAACAAGTCATCGCTGAAGTGAAAAGGTTGATAGACGCCAACAATGTTAAAGAAGAGCAATACCCCATGTGGTTAGCTAACATTGTACCTGTTAAAAAGAAAAATGGGCAGATCCGCGTCTGTGTCGACTTCAGAGATTTGAACAAGGCATATCCAAAAGATGAGGTTCCACTACCTATGTCGGAAATGATGGTGGATATTGCTTCAACACATGAAATTTTCTCCTTCATGGACGGATCGTCGGGATATAACTAAATCAAGATGGCTCCCGAGGATGCAGCGCTTACAGCTTTCAGAAAACTGATTGAAATTTTTTGCTACACAGTGATGTCGTTCGGCCTAAAGATCGTCGGAGCAACATATCAGCGTGAAATTACGAAGAGTTTTGACGACCTCATTCACAATCAAGTTGAATGCTACGTGGATGATTTGGTCATCAAAATTAAACAGAAAATAGACCATTTGTACGATTTGAGGATTGTGTTTGAACGGTTATGACAATATGACCTTAAAATGAATCCCTTAAAGTGCGCCTTTGGAGTTACCTCCGAGAAATTTCTAGGATTCATTGTCCGTCATCAAGGAATTGAGATTGACCCAAAAAATATTAAAGCTATCTTGGAAATTCCTCCCTCTAAAACCTTGAAATAGCTACGTTCCTTCTGAAGGAAGTTGACATATCTGAGGCGCTTTATTTCTAATCTCTCATGTAGGTGTCAGCCTTTCTCGACATTGATTAAAAAGGATGCCAAATTTAATTTGGGAAGAGAAATGTCAGCGGGCCTTTGAGGACGTTAAACAATATTTAATGACACCTCCAATTTTGGCAGCCCCTATCCCCAGGAAACAATTGATACTTTATACCGCGGTTTTGGATGACTCTCTCGGAGCCCTCTTAGCCAAAGTTAATGATGAGGGTAAAGAAAATGCGCTCTACTACTCGAGTCGTCATCTAATACCGACGGAGATAAGGTATCCACTTATTGAGAAGCATTGTCTGGCGTTAATTTTTGCTTCCCAAAGGCTTAGACATTACATGCTTTCTCATAAGATTAACCTAATCTTGAAAATTAATCCATTGCAATATCTGATGACCCGACCAACACTTTCTGGACGTCTGGCAAGATGGTCGATGATCTTATTGCAATTTGATATAACTTTTGTTCCCCTTTGTGCAATCAAAGAACAGATACTAGCAGACTTTCTCTCTATACAACCATTGTCAGTTGGGTCCTCTCTCAACGATGAGTTACTAGACGAGCAAATACTACAAAAGGAATTTTCTAGTGCATAGTGCTGGGAAATGTACTTCGATGGTGCTTCTTCAGCCAGGAAAGACAAGGGATCAGGCACAGTTATACCAGGCAAAGCAGGGATCAATTTGATCTTTATTACGCTACATAAAGGTATGTTGAGGTTGTCATACCCCTGATAGAGTCGTGCACCAACAATGAAGCAGAATATGAAGCTTTAATCACCAGATTGGAATTGGCAATCTCAATAGATATAACAAACATTGCCATTTATAGTGACTCTCAACTTGTCATTCAGCAGGTCGCCGGACAATACAGAATTCTGAAACCAAGACTTTCAGAGTACCATCAGTACACAATGAAGCTCCTAGAGCAGATTCCTGATGTGACTTTCTACCGGATTCTTCGGGGAGATAATGCTCATGTCGACGCTCTAGAAAAACTTGCTAATAAAATATTGTGTCCCCCGGAGTATTCCATCGAAGTCAAGGTGCAAGGAAGACGAGTCTTCTCTCGAAAAAACTTCGAAGCTCTACACAAGCTTGGAAAAGAGGAAACAATAAATACAATTGCAGACATCAATGAAGATTGGCATAAGCCATTAATAGAATATTTTCATTCCAAAAAGCTGTTAGAAGACGAGTCTCAGGCGCACCACATCACAATAAGGGCCATGTCTTACGCCCTGGTGGAACATGTTCTCTACAGAAGATCGTTTGACCAAATGTGGCTACAATGTTTGAGCAGAGCTAAGGCACAGAATATTGTCAAAGAAGTGCATGCTGGATTGTGTGGCACTCACCAGTCAGGGCCATAAATGAAAATAAAGATCAAAAGTCTCAAGTATTATTGGTCAACAATAATGTCTAATTGCATGGATACAACCAGAAGATGTCACTAATGCCAAGTGTATGGGGTGGTCTTACACCAGCTTCCAAATGTGCTACACCCAACTGTTGTCTCGTGGCCATTTAAGTGTTGGGGCACGGACATAATAGGTCTGATAGACCCTCCATCTTCCAAAAAACACAGGTTTATACTTGCCGCTACAGATTACTTCTCCAAATGTACAGAGGCAATACCGTTACGTGAGGTTACGTCACAGCACGTCCTTCAATTTTTCAAAGGCCAAATTGTCTACAATTTTGGAGCACTACGAAGAATAATCTCTGACAATGGGACAGCTTTCAAAAGTACCAAGATCAGCAATTTTGTCAGAAGACATGGGATAGATTGGAGATACTCTAGAATTTACTATTCTAGAGCAAATGGTCTGGCTGAAGCTTTCAACAATACACTGGTACAGATTTTGAAGAAGACACTAGATGAAAATAAAAGGGATTGGCATAACAAACTGTTAGAAGCCTTGTGGACCTACCGGATGACTTTTAAGACTCCCACTCAGTGTACACCTTATATGCTCGTGTACGGGCCCGAGGCCGTGCTACCGCCAAAAATACAAACACCATCTCTCAGAGTCTCCGTGGCCAACCAACTCACAACGGAAGAAAGCGGAAAGCTCAGACTTGAAGAACTTGAGAGTCTCAAGGGAAAAAAATTGGAAGCAAATCAACATTTGGAGCTCTACCATACAAACATGGTACAAGCCCATGACAAATTGGTCCGCCCGAGGACATTCAAAGGTGACCTCGTACTTGTGCTCAAAAGACCTATTCTTGCTCGCCGCAAAATAGGTGGGAAGTTTTAGCCAACTTGGGAGGGACCATTTGTTGTTGAGAAGGTCTACAGGAGGAGCCTACCAGTTAGTGGACTTCCCGGGTGAAAGACCAATGTTAGCGATAAATGGACGATACCTGAAAACTTAATACGTAACCTGATGCTGTTCAATATTGCTTGCCTCTGCTTTCTTTGAAACTTTGAAACTTTGATTGTTTTATGGTTATTTGTATGGCCAAATGTCTATGAACAGGTCCAAATTTTATAATTAACCTCATTATAATGAAAATTATGAGAAGATTTTTTAACTTCACACATTCTCTTTTCTACTTTTGAATCTAAATTAAACTAAACTTACACAAAAAATGAATAATCCTCTTCACCAACGCAAACTAAAATTTACTTTAATAAATACTTTGTTTTGTTCTTGTTCATGACAAGCTTTGACCCACTGATGTTTTTTTCTATCGTCTGTAAAAAAATCTCAGAAAAGAGGCTGATCTTTACCTTCCAGGACGGCTGGAACCTCGCACTGAATGAAGAGATGGCACCGTAAGGAGGTGTCATAGATTTCAACGTGGATTTCCACAAGGTTGATATGGATTACGAGGGTCCTTTAATGGATGTAGTTAGCAGTAAAGAGAAGGAGGGACTACCTTCACTATTGAGGTGACCACTCAAGATAATGTGTCACGCAAAAGTAAAAACGTGATAGCGGGACAAGATCCGATGGAGGGGCCCAGTCGTCTGCCCTCCATGGTAGCTACTCCAGCAAAGGACCTGATAGCCGCCCGTAATGAACGATAACCAAATACTCTACTCCGCAGGACATAGCGTAGAAATGCCAGCCGAATGAAACAGAGAGCCTTTCTGCGACAGGAACACAAATGTCAGAGAGACGTGAGCAGTTTTCTTACCGCCATTCCTGAGGGACATATTTATGACCCACATCTGAGAGAAAATTCTGCCAGCCTGCCCACTACAGATGAAGAGTCAGGATTTGTGATAGAATTAGATGTGCTCCCAGTTCCAGATATCTTATGCAGGGGTTGCCCAACATGCAACGTTGAGGTATCAGTTGAGACATTAGTCACGGGCGCATTTGTAGAATGCCCGGACTGCAACGTTCTGCATCTATAGTATTTCAGTACATTAGAAGAATACACTTCAAGCACCAATGAGTCTCAGACTCCAGACTTCGTGAAAAATGAACCATATGTCCCACTGGGGACGGATCAACACGCACCATGGAGCCCAGGGTCATACATCCCACTAGAGGCTGAATCTCATATTCCAGATCGACCAACACTAGTTTGGGTTCCCGCCAAGGCCCGAAGGAAGAAGTGCCCACGACAGCTACCAAGTCCTGGTATGGTAGAATACTACAAGATAAGCAGAGTAAATAAAAGAGAATTCGAGTTCTATGAAGAGGTTCACGGTAAGTTTGTCAACATATTGGAGGTCCTGGAGCTGTATACCAGGGTTTTCTCTGAAACTGATGAAAAGAGTATTCTGGACTGCATCTTCAATTTAAGAGACAGAGGTTGAGCTGGCATTCTCATGGAGAGAACATATTCTGAGCTGAAGAAATGGATGAGGGGAAAGGGAATAATCACCATCCAATGCGGCTGTTGCTACAATTTCACGAACGACAGACAGGGGAATCCATCTGGGATCCTCAGATATGACCAAGTGGATCCGTTACCACCAATGATAAAATGAATGATCAAGAAAATGGTCAAGTAGAATATTATACCTGCTACTTGAATTCCTAACAGTTGTATCATTAACGTTTATGAAGAAGGTGACTGCATTCCCCCACACATCGACCATCATGATTTTGTGAGGCCTTTCTGCACAGTCTCGTTCTTGAGTAAAAGTAAAATTCTGTTTGAAAAAAAAATCAATATAGTCGACCCTGGAAAATTCAAAGAAGCTGTGGAGATCCCTTTTCCAATTGGTTCAGTACTTTTCCTGAAGGGCAATGGTGCAGACATTGCCAACAACTGCATTCCAGGAGTGCGACACTGTAGGGTGTATGTAACCTTCCGCAGAATGGAAAACAGTAAAATACTGTATGGATTCCAGCTGGACCAAAAATTGGAGTTATTTCCATACGAGCTATGAGAAGGTTGTACCTCTAAGTACATGCAAAGGGAAATCTTATCCTGGAGCATGACTTAGAAGGTTTGCTTGATCAGGAGCTCAACATGCCTGGTACAGAGGGTTCACTTTCTTTCTTTTAACAACATGACATGTATCTGATGTATGCAGTCTACAGTGTATTCATATCATGAGTTGATTCTCAATGTATTTCAACATGGATTACATGATGTACCTTTTGAGGCTTTAGCCTATGTCTGATTTATGACATCCCTTTTTGAGGCAAATTAATGGAAATTTCACTCAAATTGTGCCTTTTTGTTAGTTACCTTTTTGTGCGATGGATGAAAGCCGCAAACCATGCGATGGTTCAGAATTTCAATGAACAAAGAATGAAACAACAAATTTTTAACAATAAATAAAACACGAATGAAAAGTAATCATAAATGAGTGAATAACAAAAAAAAATCTTTTAAAAATCAACCAATTAAAATTAAAACTTTAAAGACACATTTTTTAAAAATTAAATGTGATGAAAACAACAAGAAAATGAATCAAACCTGTTCAGTGGATGCTTCCATTTTCCAAATTTCCTACTCATTGTGCGTGCAGCACAACCATCGTTATCTACCTTAACTCTCTTCACATCCCGCAAAATTTTGCATTCTGCACAAAACTTTACAAAGCTCTACAAATCTTTTACAAAATCAGCCTCTCCACACGATAGACTTTTGCAAATTCAACACCACAAGCTCTTTGTAAATTTTAAATCACATCTTCAAATTAATAACTAAATTATGATTCTCACCTTTTGAGGTCGATACTTAAATTTCGACTCTCACATCTCTGAATTGATACCTAAATTTCAATTCTCACATCTTCAAATTGATTCATACATTTCAATTCTCATCTGTGAATTGATACCTACATTTCAATTCTCTCATCTTTGAATTGATACTTACATTTCAATTCTCACATTTTGAGGTTGATACCTAAATTTTGACTCTCTCCTTGGAATTGATTCCTACATTTCAATTCTCGCATCTTCGAATTGATACTTACATTTCAATTCTCACATTTCGAGGTCGATACCTAAATTTCAACTCTCTCCTTTGAATTGATACCTACATTTCAATTCTCTCATCTTTGAATTGATACTTACATTTCAATTCTCACATTTTAAGGTCGATTCCTAAATTTCTACTCTCTTCTCAAAATTGATACTTACATTTCAATTCTCACATTTCAAGGTCGATACCTAAATTTTGACCCTCTCCTTGGAATTGATACCTACATTTCAATTCTCTCATCTTTGAATTGATACTTACATTTCAATCCTCACATTTCGAGGTCAATACCTAAATTTTGACTCTCTCCTTGGAATTGATGCCTACATTTCAATTCTTGTATCTTTGAATTGATAATTACATTTCAATTCTCATGTTTTGAGGTCGATACCTAAATTTCAACTTGCTCCTTGGAATTAATGCCTACATTTCAATTCTCGCATCTTCGAATTGATACCTACATTTCAATTCTCTCATCTTCGAATTGATACTTACATTTTAATTCTCACTTCTAAATCAATCTTACATTTCTGATTTATTGCATTTGAGGTCGGTCCTTACATTCCGACACTCTCTTTTGAGAGTTAACTTACATTTCAATTCTCACTTTCAAATCAGTCTTGCATTTTTGATTCATTACATTCGAGGTCGGTCACTACATTCCGACACTCTCTTTTGATAATTAATATACATTTCAACTCTCAGTCCGACATTTCTGATTCATTACATTCAAGGTCGGTCCTTACATTCCGACACTCTCTTTTGAGAGTTGACCTACATTTCAGTTCTCATTTTCGAATCAGTCCTACATTTCTGATTCAATACATTCAAGGTCGGTCCTTACATTCGGACACTCTCTTTTGAGAGTTGACCTGCATTTCAGTTCTCATTTCCGAATCAATCTTACATCTCTGATTCATTACATTTGAGGTCGGTCCTTACATTCCAACACTCTCTTTTGAGAATTGACATACATTTTCATTCTCATTTTCACCTTTCTGATTCATTACATTTGAGGTCGGTCCTTACATTCCAACTCTCTCTCCCCCTATCTTTTTAAATTGATATCTAAATTTCAATTCCCACCTCGGGGTCAGCACTTACATACTGACTCCCGTCCTTTGGAAATCTTTGAAATTTCATAACTCAAAGTCCACACTCCAATCCCCAGTGAGAGTCCCTACTTCTTGACTTGATCAACACTCACATGCTAATTCCTCAGCGGAAATAAATCACACACACGACCCTACACATATTTTTGGGTATGTTGACTTATAGGTTGTATTGGTTTTTATTGATCTCGTCGGTCAACGCCAATACGCGTGGTGTGCTTGCCCAGCACACCACCCCTATTTGAGGTCCATTTGTTGACCTCATTTTCGGTTGAGGTTTAGTTTTTCCTCTTTAGTAGCCTAGGCTCTAGCCATAGGGTTTTTTTTCTATTGACTATTACTAGAAAACTAGATTGGAACCCTCACCATTAGAAATTCCAAACTCTTCTCTACTCAACTTGAAGTTCCACATGTTGGGGAACCCTCACCATTAGAAATTCCAAACTCTTCTCTACTCAACTTGAAGTTCCACATATTGGTTCACTAGAAATTCCAAACTCTTCTCTACTCAACTTGAAGTTCCACATATTGGTCCTAACCTCTATCACTTAGTAGGTAGGGTCGCTATGGGGGAAACTCAAGATGAGTCACCCTTAGGATTGCTGGACCTTAGGGTTGATCTTGGGTGTTGGTAAAACTCAAGATGAGTCACCCTTAGGACTGCTGGACCTTAAGGTTGACCCTGGGTGTTGGTCTAGAGCTAAGGCACTCACTACACTCACTACACTTATCTGCACCCACATTCACTCACAACCTTAAACCCAAATTTCTAGCCCAGATCCCTTGATCTTTTAGGATACTCATATAGATGGTCCCCTATTGTTTGGCTGAGACCACTATGTAGATGACCCAAAATGGGGTTGCCATTGGTCCATGGCTTGTTGGTGATGGTTGGTACCTCAACTCTACTAGAAAACCCATCTTTGCCTTTTACCTCAGAAACTCCCCCAAATTACCAAGATACCCCTCCATAGCCCAAAATTCCAAAAATTCCCAGAAAATCTCAATAAATCCCAAATATTCCCAATTTCATTTTTTTCACTTACCAAATGACCCAATTTGGCTAATTTGATCATCTTTAACCAAAACCCCCAAATTTGCCTTTAAGGGCTCAAATTCCCCCAAATTCAACTCAAATGTCCATCAATTTGACCTCAATTTCAATCCTAAACTCAAATTCACATTTGATATGACCAAGCTAAACCAAATCTAGGCTTAATTAGCCCATGATTTGAGCCCAATTTTGAGTTAGGTTAAGGCCCCAATTTTGGCCACATGACCTAATCTCACCAAATTGAACACATAGCATAGTCAATTGGCCCCAATTAATGTTTCAAAATCTTGATAACATTCCTATACATCAAAATCAACCATCAATTGGCCTTGGTGAAGCCTCATATCCATTTAATTTTGGTCTAAATCCAAAATTCCCAAATTTAGCCCCAAATTGGCTAAGTCCCCAAATTTCACCCAATTGATTGCCTTAACCTCCAAATTGGCATCCTATTCATATCGACAAGTCTTCATGAGGTCCTTATTGACCATTTACAATAATCAATTTGGACTTAGACCAAGGCTAACCCAAGCTAGACCCAAGCCTAGCCCACATAACCAAATTGATTAAGGTTCAAAATTCCCTGAAATTGACCCTTCAATTGAGCTCAAAACCACTTCAATTCTTTACCAAAGTTGTTCCTTATGATCATCTACACCAAATCCAATATTTATTTGGGCCAATTGACATGGCTAATCTAGTCCAAACCCAAGTTTTGGTCATTTGCACTCAATTGGACCCATGCACTAAATGTTACATAACCACCCTAAAGTCACCAAATTAACTCCACCCCAGCCATTAGTCGGACTTAGTGACCAGTCCAAACACCATGAAATCACCTAAATCAAGCCATGGACCAAACGTCCGCCAAATTAAGGGATATTATTTCCAAAAATGCACATGCTTAAGATATCTTTGCCAAAACAAAGCACATTTGCATTAAATTGTTGTGATGGATTCCTCTGGGCTCCCTGAGCTTCTAGTCGCCTCCCCCTGGCCGGCCGGCCAGCCAAGTGGCCAAAAAAGCTCAAAACTGAGAGCCACCCCCACGGCACCTCACCCAAATCAAACTTAGAGGTTAGATCATCCAAATCAAATTGAAGAGCTCCTCTGCCCTCCACCTAAGCACCATAATGCACCCAAACTTGTGCCCTGAGAGCCACCCCATGGCCAGTTTTATAAAAACTCACCTCCATGACCATGGGAGGCATGCCAAAAATTTTCTTACAGAGGCCTCCCCAAACTTCTCACAGTGCTTTCCTAAGATCCCCTCAGTGCATTCCAACTATTTTTCCCAACCAATTCTCATTGTTGGAGCTCAATTTTGAGCTTGAAACCTTGACGAAAACTAGGACAGAACCCAATACACCTCCACAGATCACCAAACTCAAATTAACTTCACCCACACCTTCACAACAGTGAAAGGAGCCAAAACCCCATAAAATTTCCCTTTCACAGAGCCCTACCATAGCTCTAGACTAACACCCAAATCCGATCGTGATTGAATTCCTACTTAGGCCTTACACCAAGTCTAGGGACTCAATCCCTAGCCTCCTTGGACCCCAACAAATGTGTCGAACCCCTCTGATAGAAGCTTCACTTCTCAAAGCAAAGGTATAAAACCTCACCTCTTCCCGAGCCTATTTCGATTCTTCATTTAATTAGGCTTAATTTAATTGTGTGATTACCGTATGGATATGTTCGTCTCACCTAGACGAGTTTATAGGATCAAACCCGAGGTGATTTGGTTGATTCTAGGCTGAGATCTTAGGGTTTTAGTGTGGAGGGTCACGGGATCATTCTATCAGGGACGATGACGGGGAGTCATTTTTATCGAGTGTGTAACAAATGGATGGGGTAGATCAAGCTGGACAACGCTTTGGGACATAAAACGCGGACCGAGTCAGCAGCTACGTGGACGGCGGCGTCAAACCAGAGCGCGCCACGCATGCCTTCGGAGTTGCCTAGGATCTAGTCAGCACACACGGTTTAAATAGATAAATAGGGATTTTTCTTATTTATTTAAATACCCTTAAATTAGAAAATTCATAACTTTGTGTAGAAAAATCACAGAAATTGGGTTGTGATTGATTGTGGGTGAGAGTGAGTGTAGGTACGTGTAAGTGAGTGTATTAGCTCCAGAAAAACACCTAGGTTCAACCCTAAGGTCAAATAATCCTAATTGGGACTCTCCTTGAGCTCCCCCATACTAATCCCACCTACTAAGTGCTAGAGGTTAGGAACAATATATAGAGCTTCAAGTTGAGCAAAGGGGAGTTTAGAATTTCTAATGAAGGTTGAGACCAACATGTGGAATTTCAAGTTGAGTAGAGAAGAGTTTGGAATTTCTAGTGGTGAAGACCAACATGTGGAACTTCAATTTGAGTAGAGAAGAGTTTGGAATTTCTAGTGGTTAGGGTTTGATCAATATGTGGAACTTCAAGTTAAGTAAAGAAGATGGTAGAATTTCTAGTGGTGAGGGTGCTAATATGTTGAACTTCAAGTTGAGTAAAGAGGAGTGTAGAATTTCTAATGGTGAGGGTTCCTTATGTGGAATTCCAAGTTGAGTAGAGAAGAGTGTAGAATTTCTAATGGTGAGGGTTCCATGTGTTTTCTAGGAATAGTCAACAGAAAAGTCCTATGGCTAGACCCTAGGCTACTAAAGAGGAAAAGCTAAACCTCAACCAAAAGTGAGGTAAGAAAATGGACCACCAATAGGTTTTGTGTGCTGGGCAAGCATACCGCGCATATTATCGTTGACCAACGAGATCAACAAAACCAATACAGACTCCTAGGTCAACAGACCTAGAAGGAGGTGTAAAATTGTGTGTGCTATTTTTTTCTGCTCAGGAATTAGCAAGAGAATATCTTATCAACATCGAGGATTAATAAATCTTGATGGGGATTGGAGAGTGGTGTTGAGTTATCAGGTTATAGGTGTTTATAACGGATGTGAATCAGCATTCACGTGATGACCTCAAAGATTCAGAGTCAGATGCCATGGAGGGGTCTTATTCTTATCTCGAAAGGTATGAGTAGAGAATTGGACGTCTTAGAGGGGGTCTTCCACCAATCTCGAAGATGTAGGTAGAGAATTAGAAGCCGTCGAGGGAGACCTACACCAATCTTGAGGATGTAGGTAGAGAATTAGAAGCCGGGGAGGGGGTCTTACACCAACCTCAAATATGTAGGTAGAGAATCGGAAGCCATGGAGGGGGCCTTACACCAATCTCAAAAATTTATTTAGAGAATCGGAAGCCGTGGAGGGGGCCTTACACCAATTTGGAAGATGTAGGTAGAAAATTGGACACCTTGGATGTCCTTACACCAACCTTGAAGATGTAGATAGTGAATTTGAAGTCATGGATGGGGCCTTACACCAATCTCCAAGATGTAGGTAAAGAATTAGAAGCTGTGGAGGAGGCCCTACACCAATCTCCAGGATGTAGGTAGAGAATTGGAAGCCTTGGAGGTGTCCTTACACCAATCTCTATGATGTAGGTAGAGAATTGGATGCCTTACACCAATCTCTAAGATGTAGGTAGAAAATTGGAAACCATGGACGGAGTCTTACACGAATCTCGAGGATGTAGGTATGGAATTGGAAGCCGTGGAGGGGGCCTTACACCAACTTCGAAGATGTAGGTAGATAATTGGAAGTCGTGGAGGGGGCCATACACCAACCTCAAAGATGTAGGTAGAGAATTGGAAGCCATGGAGGGGGTCTTACACCAATCTTGAAGATGTAGGTAGAGAATTGGAAGCCGTGGAGGCGGTTTTATACCAATCTCAAACGGTTGAGAATAGGATGCGATGTTCTATAAAGGAGAGTCTTACTCATATCTCGAAGATGTGTAGAGAATTGGATGTCGTGGCGGGGGGGGGGGGGGG
>JXCR01125867.1:55150-69755 GCA_002079205.1 Phalaenopsis hybrid cultivar | reverse complement strand
GGGGGGGGGGGGGGTCTTATACCAATCACAAAAGGTGTGAAAAGGAAAATAGTGTTTCAGTATTTGCCTTGAGAGCAGGAAAGTAGTGTAGAAAGTTTGTGGTGTCGAACTCATAAGTGTGTGTCACGGGAAAAGATTGACATTGGTGAGGAAGATGTGTAAAATTTTATGAGGTTTTGTGCAGAATGTGAAACTCTGTGAGGTTGTGAGGTGAATTAGTGTAGACAAGGATAGTCATGTTGCGTGAGCAAATAGCAAGAGACTGCAAAATCGAGAGAATCAGCTCAATAGATTTATTTTATTTTCTTGTTATTTTTATCAAATTTAATTATCAAAATATGTTTCCAAATTTTAAAAATTTTACTTGATTAATATTTTTTAAAAAAGAGTATTTTATTAGAATTTTATTATTATCAAGTTTTTATTGTTTCATTCTTTGTTCATTGTAGTCCCGAACCAATGTATGGTTCTGTGTCTTTTATCCAATGCAATAAAAGAGCAATTGAATAAACAGACAAAATTTTGAAAGAAATTTCATTAATATGCTCCAATAAGTGTAGGGTTAAGGTCAAGCAATCCTAAGGGTAACTCATCTTGATTTCTCCCATAGTGACTCCACCTACTAAGTGCTAGAGGTTAGGACCAATATGTGGAACTTTAAGTTGAGTAAGGAATCACCTACTAAGTATTTAGAGGTTGAGACCAACATGTGGAACTTCAAGTTGAGTAGAGAAGAAGCCTACTAAGTGGTAGAGGTTAGGACCAATATGTGGAACTTCAAGTTGAGTAGAGAAGAGTTTGGGAATGGTGAGGGTTCCTTGTCTAGTTTTCTAAGAATAGTCAATAAGAAAGTCCTATGGCTAGACCTTGGTGAGGGTTCCTTTTCTAGTTTTCTAGGAATAGTCAACAGGAAAGTCCTATGGCTAGACCTTAGAGGTTGAGACCAACATGTGGAATTTCAAGTTGAGTAGAGAAGAGTTTGGAATTTCTAGTGGTGAAGACCAACATGTGGAACTTCAATTTGAGTAGAGAAGAGTTTGGAATTTCTAGTGGTTAGGGTTTGATCAATATGTGGAACTTCAAGTTAAGTAAAGAAGATGGTAGAATTTCTAGTGGTGAGGGTGCTTTGTATGTGGAATTCCAAGTTGAGTAGAGAAGAGTGTAGAATTTCTAATGGTGAGGGTTCCATGTGCTAGGAATAGTCAACAGGAAAGTCCTATGGCTAGACCCTAGGCTACTAAAGAGGAAGAACTAGACCGACCAATATGTGGAACTTCAAGTTGAGTAGAGAAGAGTTTGAAATTTCTAGTGGTGAGGGTTCCAGATCTAGTTTTCTAAGAATAGGCAATAAGAAGTTTGGAATTTCTAATGGTGAGGGTTCCATGTCTAGTTTTCTAAGAATAGTCAATAGAAAATTGTAGAATTTCTAATGGTGAGAGTTCCTTGTCTAGTTTTCTAAGAATAGTCAATAAGAAAATAAGTGTAGAGTTTCTGATGGTGAGGGTTCCTTGTTTAGTTTTCTAAGAATAGTCAATAGAAAAGTCAATGGCTAGACCTTAGGCTACTAAAGAGGAAAAACTAAACCTCAACCAAAAGTGAGGTCAACACAAATTTTTTGAAAACAAACATATTTTGTAGATTTGGGATGCCGAGAGTTATCATTACTGATGGGGGAAGTCTTTTCAAAAATTCCATTATGGAGAAGTTATTAAATAAATATCATATAAATCATAGGATTGCTACTGCTTATCATCCTCATACAAGTGGTTTGGTTGAATTATCCAATCGGTAAATTAAAAGAATTATGAAAAGATCTGTGAATCTAACAAAAATGTATTGGTCCGCCAAACTTGACTATGTAGGACTGCATATAGAACTCTTATAGGAATGTCCCCATATAGGCTAATATTTGGGAAAGCTTGCCAATATAGAACTCCTACAGGAATGTCCCCATATAGGCTAATATTTGGGAAAGCTTGTCACTTACCAGTTAAACTTGAGGATAAAGCATATTGGGCTATTAAAGAGTTCAATTATAATTTTAAAGATGCTGGTGAGAAAAGATTATTACAGTTAAATGAGCTTGAAGAGATAAAAAATGAATCTTATGAGAGTGCTAAGATTTATAAATAAAAGATGAAAATGTGGCATGATCAAAAGATTCCTACTAAAAATTTTCAATCAGGGCAACAAGTTTTGCTATATAATGCAAAGTTAAGATTATTTCCAGGCAAACTTAAGTCTAGGTGGATATTAAAGATCCTAATTGTGAGAAAATTTTTAAAGTGAATGGACATAAACTAAAACCTTATTATATATGGGATCAACATAAATATAACGATGGAATGATGTTGGGTCAACCAGAATGAGCACAAGTTATGTCATGCTAACGACGTAAAACCAAGCACTTTGTGCGAGGCAACCCATAATTATCAGTGTGTTTTTGTATTGATTGTTGTTTTGGGTCTGATTACAAAATTTGGGGTAGTATTTTTGAGTTTACTATGTGCTAGTAATGATTTGTAGACTTTATTAGTGACCTAGACATGTTAGAATAAGAATTTGGACGTTAAGTTGACTTAAGCGCCTGATCCGGCGCTTAAGCGCAACAATTTATTCACATGTGCAAATTTTTATTTTGAGAAAGTGTAACTGCAATTTAGTTGGAATGAATGTGTCTTGGCAGTTTCTAGTTGTGCCTAGAAGTTATGAGGGGGAATTAGGCTTATAAATAGAAGGGGTTTGTGAAGGAATTTCATCCTGGATTATTTTAGCCCTAAAAGTCTAAGAAAGAGAGAGATTTAGAGAAAATATCTTCATGGGAGATGGATTTGAAGAAGAAAGAAGAAGCCATGAGGAAGAAGTTCATTATTCAAAGTGCACAGGAGATGTACAACAGTTTCTTAGCCATTAGTATTGAAGGGATATCAGAGAAGATCAACCAGATGGACAATACTATATTCGTAATTAGAGACTAAGGTGCTTGAATTGCATGCTCATCTAGAACATATTGGGTGGCAACTTAAGATGCAATTCAGCCATACCAATTATATAGAGGAAACTGATAGGGCGATGTTCCTTAAGCAAAAGTGGATCGAAGATGATAGTATTACACCTCGTCACCACCGTCTGTTTCATCTACTCTATATTCCTGGAGAGACTACTTAGAGACAAGAATTTTGAGTCACTTATGTGTTTAATTGTAAATGTGTGTTAAGGGTTTTGTACTTAGGAAAATTTTCTCATCCAAGACTATTTGAAGAGGGAACTAAGTGTTAAATGTGTTTGTACTTATTTATGAATTAATATAAGTTTATTTTTATGAAAATTTATGTTATTTTTAGCCTCTAATTGAATTAATTATTATGGAGAATTTTGAGAGAGAAGGGAGTTATAGGAAGTAAAAATAGTCATTTAAGTGCTACGAGACCATTTAGTGGTGGTTTACTTAGGCTAATAGTGCATTTTACTTATAATTAAAAATTTAGAAAATTGTGCACTGGCGCCTAAACGCCACATTTCTCGTTTAAGCACGAGCCAACCCGAGAGGCAAGCGCCTAAGCGCCACTTACCCGCGCTTAAGTGCCGGTTCACGAAAATCGGTTCGCGAACGGTTAAAAGTGAATTTTTTGTCCGAAAAATGTCATTTTTAATGCCTCCTATCGTCTTCCCTAACTCGAGTTCACGATTTTGAGGGCTAGGGCAAGTAAAATTTTGAGATTTCTTGGTGGAATCAAGTGAGATTTGCTAGATCCAAGTTCCTTGAGGTAAGAGCTTTACTTTTATGCAAAACCTATGGATTTTCACCATATATTTTAAGCACATTTGGAAGATTTCAAAAATTTACTATTCATGGTGAAAAGTGAAGAAAAATCAATGGAAATTGCTTAGGAAGTTTAGTTAGTACTTTTGGAAGTTTATTTTAGTGATTTAAACTTGATTTTTAAAGTTATTTTTAGAATTTATCCAATTTGTAGAATGACACCAAGAATGAAAGGGAGCAGAGGAAAGAGCCCATTAGATTCGAGCAAATTTGACAGTTCAAAAGCTCAGGATTGATATAGTGGCGCTCTACAGTCATAAAAATTGATTCAGGAGCAATGTTTTAAAAGTCCAAGTGGAGAAGTGGAAGACCTGATAGTCTGCTAACAGTGGGAATAGTTCTGTTGTTTCTCTGTTGTTGCTATAATTTCTGTTGTAAGGGAGTTTTATGTGTGACTCAAAATTCTTGTCTCTCCAGAGGTAATCAAATTATTTTACCATTTACCATCGGAGACTTTTTGTTTTTATGTGCATTATAGTCATACTGAAGCGGAGTTAGATGAAATTATTTCATACTTGACTATTGGGAGAGAATTTGGAAGATCATTGAGAGGAGAGTAAATTTCCCAACTTCAAAGTTATGTGCACCTTCAAAGGCCTGGCACTATTTCATTTCTGCTCGTCTGCTTCCGACCAATCATCTCAATGAAGTGACCAAAGAGAGAGTGATGCTGAATTATTGTATTCAGGAGGGAAAGCCCATCAACATAAGGGCTTTGATCTATCAAACTATCATCAGTTCAGCTCTTGCTGCTACTACTATTGGTATGGGCTTTTCTTCCTTGATATTTCTTTATGCGAGTAGGCTGGAGTAAAGTATGATAGTTGGGAGGAAGTTCTATTGCCTCTGAAGCCCATTACAAAGGTGAATGTGAAGACTTATTTGGAGCATTCAATTTTTGACTAGAGAGGAGAATTTTCCAGGAGCTATGGATTAGAGACGTCTGCTGCTGTTACATCTTCATCAAGACCATCTGCTTCACGTGCTTCTACATCTAGAGGTGATTCTACTAAGACTCGGGATGAGTTATTGTAGAAGATGATAGATAATATCAATTTTACCACTGATAAGGTAAGAAATTTAGAGCATTTTGAGGATCATACTAATAGTTATAATCGAAGGAAGTGTGATTCTGAAGAGAAATTCCACTCATCTTTTGAGAGCCTGATTAGAGGTGAACCAGGAGTGCAATTTCCTCCATATCCCGGATATCCTGATTATGAGCCTGCAGAAAACTGGTAGAACGTTGATTCTGAGGATGAAGAGTAGAGCTAAGAGATTCATTTTAAGATTGTAATATGATATGAACTATGTGGTCTGAGCTTGCTACATTTGCATCTGTGTTGTTTTGGACTTTTATGTTTTATTGTTATTATGACGTTTGTGGTAGTTAATATTTTATTTTTAAATTTTAGGGTAGTAACTGTTGTTTTGTGTTTAATACTGTGATTTAGTTAGTTTATAACTTAACTTAATTTCATATCTGTTATAAAGTAGAAAAGCTTGCTAGCTTGACTTAAACTTGAAATTCAGAAACTGCTACCCTTTTTTTTTCTTTTATCATGTTTGCAAGTTTGTCTTTATGTTAAGATTGTGATGTCAGTAGTGTGTATGTTTGCTTTTATGTTTATACCCACTATTTAGAAGTCTATTTGAATCTCTAGATGTTAAAGTAAAAGGAAAATATAAAAAATATTATAAAAAAAGTTAATTTTACTCCTATTTTTAGTAATACTTGTATCATTAGGGTTTAAAATTCTTGTTAGCATGTTATTTTTAAATTTTCATTGCTGCATTTATATATCTAATGCTAAACTGTTTAATCTGTTAAAAATATTAGTTTTGGGGGATGAAAAATATTTTCAAAACTCGAATTTTATTTGTTCTCAAATGTACTACAAGTGAATTTGATTTTAAAAGAAAAAAATTGATTATGTATATGAAGTCATATTAGGGAAGTAAAATTTAATTTTAGAAATGAGTAAGAAAATTTAGTTAAAATTTTAAGTAGTCAAGAAAAACTTTAAGTTAAAATTTTTTCGTATGGAAAATGATTAATGTAAGTGACTATCTTTAGTAAGAAAAATTATATTTTTGAAAATTTTAGATAATTTAGACTTTTATTTTTAATACTTAAATTTCTTTTATTAAAATTATTTCCAAAACTATTATTATATTTATAAGTAAAATTTTTATATCAAGAATTTACTTTAGGAAAGGAGAAGTGAAATTTAAAATCATTAAGGACTTATCCAAATATAGTAATATTTGCCTAAAAAAGAAAAAGAAGAAGAAAAAGAAAAATAAAAAGAAAAGAAAAAGAAAAGAAAAAAAAGAAAAAGAAAAGAAAAGAAAAAGAAAAGAAATGTATGGGAAGAGAAGCTTGAGGATTAGTGCCTAATCAAAAATTGGTTCTACATTTGATCTTTTTAAAATATAAACTTAATAAAATCTTAACCCTATAAATATAATATAGTAAGTAAAACTATTTTTAATAAAAATTTTTAAGTAGAGAAAATAAAAGAATTAAAATCTAAATTTAGAGGACTTATAATATTTCTGAATTAGATAAGAACTCATATTTTCATAGTTCCTAACATTAAAAATTTTCAAACTTTAAGTTGGCCTCATTTGCTAATTATTTTTTCTAAATTGGACTACAATATTTCTAAATCTAAATTTTAGTAACACCTAAAGAAACTCATATATGTATCATACATATTTGGTTTTTAAAAGATTGAAGTGTCACTCAAGGACAAGTAACATTTTAAGTGTGGGGGATTTTGATACACCTAAAATATATAGTATTTTTTGACGATTTTTTATACCTATTTTTGAGATATTACACTTTAATGGAAGGTATTTTTGTGTTTTTATTGCAGATATAAGTAAAAATGGAAAAAAATGTTTAAATGAGTGAAAAAGGATCAAATTTGGAGTAAAAAGGTGAAAAATTGTGCAAAAGAGTTTTGGCGCCTAAGGGCCAAATCCGGCGCTTAAGCGTCGGTTAAACAGAGAAGGTCGCGCCTAAGCACCGAGACCCCACGCTTAAACGCCAGTGGCAGTTACTAGATGATTAAAATTGGTTTTCATGATTTTCAAAGAGGTTTTTGAGGCACCCATTGGCTTAATAGGTGGTTGTAACCACCATGAAAAAAAACTATTATGAAAGGATGTGTCTCTTGGGCAAATACATTGAATCAAGATACATTTTAAGCAAGGCACCTCTTGGAAAACTATAAAAGAAAGAAGAGAGGACTTAGAAAAGAGTCCTAAAAAGGTCTGAAAAAGTTGGAGTCAAAATATTAGCAAGTTTTGAAAGTTCTTCTCTAGGGAGTTAGTTTGGAGAGATTTTCAGGAAGCACTTTTTATTTAGTTTATCCTTGTTGTGATTTTGTTTTGAGTGATTATAAAATAGAAGAGATTCAAAGGAACTTCAAGAGTTTGGTGGAGGACTTGAGATAAATTTTTATCTTTTTGTTTTAGACGACTTTTGGTTTTAATCGAGGTTTGTTATTGCTTTAACAATGATTTCTTCTTTTAACTATAGTGTGGTTTTGTTTTCTCCATGGATTCTGAGTAGTTTTATTTATCTTTATTTTTAAAATAATAAGTAATTAAGTTTTGGATGGAAGTTGTGGAGAGTATTGATCTCTAATGTTGGAAGAAGTTGTGATGATTTAAATCCATGCACTTCATTTACTTCTTGATTTGGCCAATCGAGATGTTAAAATTTGTTGTGAGAACATGTAAGAACTGGGCTGGTATTTTCTCAGTCAACAATTGGAAAGAATCACATGAAGTTGTATGAATGAGAATGTAGTTCATATGATTGAGTGCAAATAAATAGGAAAATATTCATTGATGGGTGTAGAGTTAGAGGACTTTAAAGTGATAGGTTAAAGCCCCTAACTTGGTTTATTATTCTAGGTTCTGATAAGAGAATGTTAGCCCCAAGGTGGAGGAAATTAAGGGAAATCTAGATTGAGAGCTAGTATCTTCCTTGCCTAGCCAGTCTTAAGAAATAACTTTAAATTAGCCAATGTTCTTTATAGCAACTCTAGTAAGGGTAAAGAATATTATTGCTCTAGGGAACTCTAGAGTGAGAGCTAGTATCTTCCCTGCCTAGCCGGTCTTCAAGACTATTCAAACTATAGATTAGCCAATGTTCTTTATAGCATCTCTAGTAAGGGTAAAGAATATTATTGCTCCTATTTGAGACAGCACAATTTGCATACTTCGACAATAGAATTCCTATACTTATTACTGATTCATGATAAGGAAGAAGATATTTTCATATTTAGTACTTTTCTTCAACAAAAACTTTAGTTATCTTTTTAAGTTGTTACCTTTTCGTTAAAATATCAAAAATACTAAAAATATTTAAATTTTAAATTCCTACAGAAAAAAATTTTTAGTTAATGTAATTAACTTTTTTAAAAATAGAAAAAATTTCTAAAAAGTGTATATTACATAATCCTCTCTGAGGGTTTAACATTCAGGTCTTAATAAAAAAGTTCTACATTACTTGATAACGATACGTGTACTTGCGTAGTATCCCAATATAAATATATATAAATTAAAATGTTAAATTCTTATTTACTTTAGGATCAAGTTTTTAGTTTTGTTGCAAAATAAGGAAATATAAGTGAAAAATACCATTATAAGTATTGTTATATTGTGCATAAGCATTAAGATCGGGGATCACATGATAAAGAGAGATGCTCCCCATGGTGTGAATCAGATATAGTACCGGGTAATCTCTTCATCTTTTCCTTAAGAACTTTAGAGACATCTTTATAACTTGTAATTGGTAGAATTCTTGGACCTAGATGTGACTTAGCTGGTCGACGACCTGCAAGTCTTACAGTGACAATAGTAGAATCGGTGATAATGACGGTAGTATCAATTCTACTTCCCAGGTGAAACCTGACAGGAATCCAAGCAGGCAAAGCTTCAGTTGATCTTTGAGATCGTCTGGCAGATCTGAAATCTCTTAAAATTTCTTTCTTCATGCTATGGGATACTGCACATCCCACTCATTTATGTAATTCACTTATTGAACAACCCTCCTTGGTAGCTAGTTTCTAGAATATTGTACTGACTCGGGTGATAGAAGTAGGCTTCTTCTTTTCACCACCATGTCCATGAGGTGACGGTAAAGTAGCAACAATCTTCTGGATACTTTCGTACCCATTGGTATCCATTAAGGGATGAAACCTACTCCCTCACAGAAGCGGATAGGTTTCCGACAATCCTAGTTTCTCTTAGTGAGAAATTTCATCAACAGACATTTCGTTAGAAATCTGGGCTTTAGCAGTCTTCTGAATCTTTTAGTTGCAGTTTTTTTCTTTTTGACCGAGTTAATGGCGCAAACTTCAAACTCGGTCCAATTTCAAACAATGATGGAGTGAAGGTGAACCCTTCATTTGTATCTTCAATAATCATGATCTCTTTTCCCTTAGCGGAGACAGGAACAATAGGCTTAATTGGTGCTCGGGTAGTAGTCTTTACCTTCTTGTAAGAAAAGAAATCCTGGGGACAGTTTAGGTTGAACTCAGCAGACAGCTCTTGAACTTCTAGATCGGTAACTTTCATTATGACAAAGGGAGTGTTTCCAAGCATGACTTCTAATTCATCGAATCTGACTCCAAAATTGATGGTGGGGGTGATGTTGCGGGCATCACGGATCATTGACATGTTGCACAAGAAAGTGAGCGTAGAGAACACCATTGTAGCAGCTTCAAAAAGAATGCAATGGGGTTAGTTATTTGGCCAATACCTTGTAATTTTAGTGCGACCACTAAAAATTAACAAAGGTCGATCCATAGACTGGGCAAGTCTTTTATTTTAATTTTAGTCTGTGAAAAATATTTTAGAATTTAATAAAAATAACTTTGAAAATAGGAGAATTTAATTAATTTTATAAGGAAGGTTTAAAGAGCAAGCCAAACACGACATAATTAGATTTAATTTACAAAATAACAAACTAAACTCGAAAGGGAAAGTGAAGTTTAAGACCTAGTGTGAGACCGATTTCACAACACACAATGCCCATGTAAAACTAGTCCATCAACACACCTATTGGGGGTCTAACCCCACAAAAATTAAAAGTCCTAATGAACTCTTGAACCTCTTTGTTTAAAGGTGGTTGAACGCACTGTTCTGAAGTCCAAAAGAGTTGATCGTACTTACACAAGAAAGAAATAGGTGTAGTATGCCAACAGAAGAAAGGTAATTTGCTCCATATGGGACATGGACACATTACCGATATATAAAAACAATATTCCCTAATTTAAATGAAGAGAGAAACTAAGTCTCCAGCGGAGTCACCAGAAGTTTTCGGCACTATTTTTGAGACATCGTCCTGTGGAAGTTGTTGGTCGCCGGAATTGAAATCCCATCGTCCGCTTAAGTNAACAACAAGTCATCGCCGAGGTAAAGAAATTGATAGACGCCAACTTCGTTAAAGAAGAGCAGTACCCCACGTAGTTAGCCAATATTGTACCGGTTAAAAAGAAAAATGGGCAGATCCGTGTTTGTGTCGACTTCAGAGATTTGAACAAGGCATGGATGAGTTCCCACTACCTATACCGGAAATGATGGTGGACATCGCTTCAACACATGAAATTTTTTCCTTCATGGACGGATCGTCGGGGTATAACCAAATCAAGATGGCTCCCGAGGACGCAGTACTTACAGCCTTTAGAACACCGATTGGAATCTTCTGCTACACAGTGATGTCGTTCGGCCTAAAGAACGCCGGAGCAACATATCAGCATGCAACGACGAAGATTTTTTACAACCTCATTCACAATCAAGTAGAATGCTACGTGGATGATCTGGTCATTAAAAGTAAACTAAAAATTGACCACTTGTATAATTTGAGGATTGTGTTTGAACGGTTACGATGATATGACCTTAAAATGAATCCCTTAAAGTGCGCCTTCTGCGTCACCTTCGGGAAATTTCAAGGGATAGATTTTAGCAAACTTTCTCGTTGCACACCCACTGCCAGCGGGATCCTCTCTCAAAGACGAGTTACCAGATGAGCAGATACTACAGATGGAATTTTCCAGTGCGCAGCACTGGGAAATGTACTTCGATGGTGCTTCATCAGGCAGGAAAGACAAGAGATGAGGCACAGTTATACCAGGCAAGGCAGGGATCGGTTTGATCTTTATTACGCCAGATAAGGGTATGTTGAGGTTTTTGTACCACCTAACGGCGCCATGTACCAACAATGAAGCAGAATATGAAGCCTTAATCACCGGATTGGAATTGGCGATTTCAATGGATATAACGAACATTGCCATTTTTGGTGACTCTCAACTTGTCATCCAGCAAGTCGCCGGACAATACAAAATCCTAAAACCAAGATTAGCAGAATACCATCTGTACGTGATGAAGCTTCTGGAGCAGATTCCTGAGGTGACTTTCTATCGAATTCCTCGGGGAGATAATGCTCATGCCAACAGCTTTAGCAAAACTCGCTAAGGAAATGACGTGTCCCTCGGAGGATTCCATCGAAGTCACGGTGCAAGGAAGACGAGTCTTGTCTCGAAGCAACTTTGAAACTCTACACAAACTTGGAAAAGAAGAAACTGTGAATACATTTGCAGACATCAACAAAGAATCGCGCAAGCCATTAATAGAATATTTGCATACTGGAAAGCTGTCAGAAGACAAGTCTGAGGCACACCACATCACAAGAAGGGCCATGTCTTACGCCCTGGTGGGAAAGGTTCTCTACAGAAGATCGTTCGACCAAATATGGCTACGGTGTTTGAGCAGAGCCGAGGCACAGAATATTGTCCAAGAGGTACATGCTGGATTGTTATCACTCACCATCGGGACCAAAAATGAAAATGAAGATTAAAAGACTCGGATATTATTGGTCAGCAATGATGTCCGATTGCATGGATACTGTCAGAAGATGTCACCAATGCCAGGTGCATGAGGTGGTCTTACACTAGCCTCCGAATGTGCTACACCCAACTGTTGCCTCGTGGCCATTCGAGTGTTGGGGCGCTGACATAATAGGTCTGATAGACCCTCCATCTTCTAACACAGATTCATACTTGCTGCTACAGATTACTTCTCCAAATGGGCAGAGACAGAACCGTTACGTGAGGTTACGGAACAACATGTCCTTCAATTTTTCAAAAACCAAATCGTCTACTGTTTTGAAGTACCACGAAGAATAATCTCTGACAATGGGATAGCTTTTAAAAGTACGAAGATCAACAATTTTGTCAGAAGATATGGGATAGATTGGAGATACTCTACAATTTACTACCCGAGAGCAAATGGTCTGGCTGAAGCTTTGAACAAGACACTCGTACATATTTTGAAGAAAACATTGGATGAAAATAAAAAGGGTTGGCATAACAAACTGTTAGAAGCCCTGTGGGCCTACCGGACGACTTTCAGGACTCCCACTCAGTGTACACCTGATATGCTCGTATACGGGACCGAGGCTGTGCTACTGCTAGAGATCCAGACACCATCTCTTAGAGTCGCCGTTGCCAACCAGCTCACAACAGAAGAAAGCACAAAACTCAAGCTTGAAGAACTGGAGAGTCTCGAGGGAAAACGATTGGAATCACAGCAACATTTGGAGCTCTACTAGGCAAAGATGGTACACGCCCATGACAAATTGGTCTTTAAAATTGGTGACCTCGTACTCGTGCTCAAAAGACCTATTCTTGCTCGCCGCAAAATAGGTGAAAAATTCGAGCCAACTTGGGAGGGACCATTTGTCGTTGAGAGGGTTTAAACAGGAGGAGCCTACCAGTTAGTGGACTTCCGAGGTGAAAGCCCCATGTTACCGATAAATGGACGATACTTGAAGACCTATGACATGACCTGATGCTGCTTAATGCTGCTTACCTCTGCTTGCTTCTACTTGCTTTGAAACTTTGAAACTTTGATTGTTTTAGGGTTATCTATAAGGCAATATGTCTATGATCGAGTCCAAATTTTGTAGTTAATCTCATACATAATGAAAATTTTGAGAAAATTTTTAAACTTTACACGTTCTCTTTTCTACTTTTGGATTTAAAAATTCAATAAAAGTAAAACAAAACTCACACATAAAATGAGTAATAAATTTCATCAAAACAAAATAAAATTTACTTTAATAAGTACTCTGTTTTGTTCTAGTTCATGTCAAACTTCGGCCCACTGACGTTCATGTCAGGACAGAGGCTGATCTTTGCCTTCCAGGACGGCTGGAACCTCGCACTGAATGAAGACATGGCTCCACAAGGAGGTGTCACAGATTTTGACATGGATTTCAACCAGATTGATATGGACTACGACGGTCCTCTAATGGGCATAGTCAGCAATGAAGAAAAGAAGGGACTACCCTCACTGTTGAGGGTGACCACTCAAGACGATGTGTCACGTAAGGGTAAAAACATGATAGCATAACAAGATCCGATGGAGGGGCCCAGCCGACTACCCTCCATGATAGCTACTCCGGTGAGGGGCTTAATAGCTGCCCACAGTGAACAACTACAAAATACTCCACTCTGCAGAACACAATGCAGAAATGCGAGCCGAAAGAAACAGAGAGCCTTCCTGTGACACGAGCGCAAGCGCCAAAGAAACGTAAGCAGTTTTATTACCCCATTCTTGAGGAACATATCTACGATCCAANAAGAAAATATCATCAAGGGAGACCTACAACCGTTTTTAGTGCATGAAGTTGGTATCCATGAAGATGCTGCCTACTACGCGCCTTCAAAGAAGACTGTCTTCTCGCGCAAAATATTGACAAACAAAGGTAAAGATTTAGAGGGATCATAAAAAAAGGCCATACAACTCCGCTTCAACAACCTTCTACCACTCCCCTACAACGAGTTGGTGGAGGTTCTTCTAGTTCACGCACCCGAGGTCGAGGCGCGGACGCGAACGAGGAAAGATCATTTTAATTGTTGAACGGACTAGGCCAGCTATCAACATTAGTGATGAAGACAGTTCTGAAGATGAGATATTGATGACAAAGCAAAGAAGCCTCAGTACGAGATATCCCTAGAAGATACAGAGAGAAATGAATATGAAACAATGTATGATCGGATAAACCACTATGTCAATACTATGATCCTCACTCTGATTCTCCCTCAAAAGATCGAGAGTTTAGAGGTCAAGGAAGTCCGTAGTTTTGGTTCAAAGCCGATCAAATTTTACCGTGCTTCTACCTCTACTGAGCTTGAAAAACATGTAAATTTGGATATTGATTCTAATGAATTAATGGAATTGCCTTTTGGTTACTTCTCGCCTTGTGTTCAAAAGTTAATTCAACAAGGACATTACCAAAACAAATGCCAAAAAATAAATTTCAACTCTTTGAAAAATTGTCGAATACTAAAAGATGAACTCCCAATTCAAAAAAGGTCTCGGATTTGGTACAGTTGGACCAGTCGATGATTCTGAATTTTGCATGGTTGTTACTAATGAGTCAGAAAAAGATTGTCTAGATGTAGAGGATGACTCTACTGATCAACCAATAAAAGATGCTCCGCCAGAATTTGAAGAAGAAATTAAATCCACTATCGATGAATTGAAAGAGATTAACCTCGGGACTGAAGAACGACCCCGACCTACATTTATAAGTTCTCTACTTGATAACGAAGAATCTGCAGAATTGGTCAAACTATTAGCAGAGTTCAAAGATTGCTTCGCATGGAGCTACAATGAAATGCCAGGACTGTCAGTAGAGGTTGCAGTCCATAAACTTGGGGTGGACAAGAATGTAACCCCAGTAAAACAAGCTCC
>JXCR01125867.1:20499-44657 GCA_002079205.1 Phalaenopsis hybrid cultivar | reverse complement strand
TATATATATATATATATATATATATATATATATATATATATATATATATATATACCAAATAAATCTTACCATATCAAAATAAGACAGTCTTTGGGGATGCTGTGAATTCTCAAATGTGAGAGCTGTCATATCTCTCTAACTGATATTATCTTCTTCCGAGCAATTTATTTTTACTAGGTGTGTCGAAAAGTCTGCGGCAGTAGAGTAATGAATTATTATCTTAGTGTTGTACAAAAGCCAAGCACATACTGAGAAAGTAAAAGAAAAATAAGATGAGACACCTTGACTTTTTATGCTTATAATCCTGGAAATTGGAAAAACCCACGGAACTTAGGCTTGTTGAAATAATCCACTATGAATGGTGAGTTCACCTTTCTTTTGAATTAGGGAAGATAAACTTATAATGTTGATCATTGTAAATGCATAACAATTGTTCATTGATAATCGTTGTGTTTTGGCTATAATGTTTGTAGTTCTCAATGAAAGCAGGCTGCAAGAGTCATAGTTAATTGCTATGAAGGCAAAAGTTCATTGTGAGTGTTGTAGATGGTGGCTGTAACACCAACTTGTCATGAAATCCATAATTAAAAGTTATGATAGTGGTGAGCTATGATAACATTGGTAAGTTGCAGAAGATTGTTTCATGAGCATTGGTTGGCTGCAAAAACAGTAATCAGAAGCTGTAGGAATTGTGAACCACACAAGCAGTGGTCGGTCAAATAGACCGTAGTGGTGAGTTGCGATAATGTCAGTAAGTTGTAGAGGCCAAAGTTGGGAGTTGTGGACCATGTAGGCCATAGTGTCGAGTTGTGATAATCTTGTAGGATGCAGAGGCTGGAATCGGAAGTTGCACAAGCTATAAGCTACATAGGTCATAATTTGTCTTATAGACTGTAGTGGTGAGCTGTGATGCTGTCCGTAAACCGTTGAGGCCAAAGTCAAGGACTATACGAGTTGTGACCCACGTAGGTCACGATAGTGAGCTGTGATGATGTTTGTAGGCCACAAGTCATTGTTGGTATATATGACACATCGGTAAGCTATGATAGCATCCATAGGCCATAAGGGTTGGAGTTGAGAGCTGCACTAATTATGAGCCATGCAGACGATAATGTTCACATAGGTTATAGTAGTGAGCTGTGATGATGTTCGTAGGTTATAGGGGTTGGAGTCGAAAGCTGCACGAATTATAACTCATATAGGTCTTAGTTGGTCACATAGTCATACTGGTGTGATATAATGACATTTGTAGGTCGCAAGGGACAGAGTCAGGAGTTGTATGAGATGTGAGCTATGTAGAACATTTATTGGTCACGTAGGTCGTAGTGCTGAGTTACAATGTCATTCATATGCCACAAAGGCTTTAGGGAGTTGCCTGGAGAGAGCTTTCAGAGTCCAATGAAAGTCACTGTCTTTGGGGTGCATTATTACATTATCTTCAAAAGACGTCTTTGCACCATATATGGGGTGCATTGTTACACTTTCGTTGCACCACATTTGAGGTACATTGTTTGATAGTGATTTTAACCCAAAAGACAATCAAATGCAAATATTATTGCAGAAAATTTGAAGGATTCACAACAAAAAAAAATAAAATTGAAATAAAGTAACACAAAAAACAAACAAGCCCTCAGGACGAGAGTGAAGATGATGAACCTCGGTTTGACAACATGTGTTTTGAGAGGTGGTGGCAGCATGTAAGAGTTTGGAAATAGGTGATGGTAGTAGCTCAGTTTGTGAGTAGGTTGTTTGAAGCGGATGAGGCAATTTGGAAGGTTGAAACAACAGGGAAGGGCTTAAGGAGGCTAGGTGGGGGTAAATTTGGTGCCGAAAAGGCATGTGACAGCCATGAGAGAGATAACAGGAACTTGAACTCAAGCTGAGAGGGTGTTGACAGGGTCTCAAATCAGGAATCAGGAAAGGGGAGGGCACGTGAAAGAGGGCAGTGAGCTAGAAGAGGAATCAAGGAGGGTGTGGAGGAGATAACCATCACCTTGGAGCAGGATATAGCCAAAGCACCATATGTCCTTGGACAAAACCTTAGAAAGGGACAAAATGCCTAATTACAGGCAATTTGAAATCAGAAAAAGAAAAAAGTAAATACTAAATGACAAGCAACATATTTATAAAAAGATGATTAGAAGGAGGAGGGGGGAAGGGGTAGTAGTTCCCACTCAATAGCAGAGCTGATTGGTTCAGCATCCCTGTTGGATTAGCACCTCCTTGCTACAAATGGTTGAGGCAATTTAGCCCCAGCCTTTGTAAGTGTCTCTCGGGATTGGGAGGATCTTCAGTTTCATTTGTTGAAGCTATTGGCTCCTCCTAGTATTGTGTCAAGTCCAAGAAATTAAACGTAACAAAAATATTGTAGTCCCCTGCTAGGTAAATGGTATAAGCTTCATCATTCAACTTTTGGAGTATTATTAAAATTCCATCTACTTGAGCTTGCATTTCAGTGATCAACAAGTAAAGAGTGTGTTCGCTACACAGTTTTTGACTCCCCATTTTATGCTTAAGAATGAACTTGAACGATGCTAAGAACTCCACTCAATATGTGTGTTGACCCTTCAGTTTACTCTAGTTGTTCAAGAATTTCAAGTCTTCATGGTTTATGCCTAACGTGAACTCACTCGTCAGTAAGTAGTGCCTCCAGTGCTCAAGAGCTCTTACAATAACATAAAACTTTTTGTTGTTTGTCAAATACTTTTTCCTAGACTCATTCAACTTTTCACTGAAAAAAGGCTATGGGGTGACCTCCGTAGCTCAACTCTACTCCTATCCTCGTGTTGAATGCATCATACTCGACCTCAAACGCTGATTGAAATTTGGTAATGCCAAAACTGGTGCCTTAATCACATTCTACTTAAATGTGTCAAAACTATTCTAGACTGCATTCATCCACTAGAATTTCACTACTTTCAAAAGTACCATCAAAGGAGTGGTGATGGTACTAAATATTTTGATGAATAACCTGTAAAATAATGCTAGTTCTAGAAACTGTCTCAGCTAAGAGAAAGATTGTAGTTCGGTCCAACTCATAATGACCTCAACATTTGTAAGATCCATCTGAATGCCTACACTACCACAATATAACCCAAAAAAAAGACATGAGTAGCCATAATCTTTGGAAGGACATATAGAATTTCCCCTTGCAGCATCTCAAATACCATCCTCTGATACTATAAATGCTCCTCTTCTAATTGGCTATAAACCAGAGTGTCATCAAAATATTACACACAATTTTCTCAATGACGGTTCAAAATACCAAATTCATTAATCTCATAAATGTGTTAGTCACATTAGATAATCTGAAAGGCATAACTTTTCATTCATATAATCCATCCAGGTTCTTGAAAGCGGTCTTCCACTTGTCCCCTGGTCTCATTCAGATTTGATGGAAAAGAGAATGAATTCGTGCAATTGATCATAAAGATCATCCGACCAAGGTATGGGGATCTGGTACTTCATAGTAATCTTTTTGATGGCCCTACTTTCAATGTATATTTTCCAGGAGCCATATTTCTATCATCAGAGCTAGGAAAGCACATGAATGGTACTCTCTCTGAACAACCCTATTCAGATGAGATTTTTACCTATCGCTGCTGCTCCTCATTTTTGCTGGTCTCAATTTATAGGAAAACTAATTTGGTAACACTTATGTGGGTATGAGATCTATGGTGTGTTGAATATCTCTTAGCGGTGGCAATCCCTTTAAAGGGTTGTTGATCATCATATCCTAGAAGTCAAGTAGTAGTAGTTTTATACGTGTTGATATCTGACTCTCCTCCTCAATTCCCTCTAGTAAGACCAATGTCATCACCACTAGAGCATCCCAAACTAACTGCCTGAAAATGGCCCTCAAGGTTGATACCTCATCCGGGTCATCTATGCCCCTCACATCCTTGATAGGTAATAGCATGATGGGTTTTTCATCCATTTTAAATGAGTAAGCATTCTTGAAGCTGTCATGTTGAGTCTTGTGGTTGAACTGTCATGGCCTCTCCAACAGAATATGAAACACAGTTTATGTTCTTTTTCTCTTTTTTAATTTTTGAAGAAGTCCCCAACTTGTCTATCTCGTTTACTACACTTTTTTTTATTAAATCACTCTTTCAGATCATTTGAATGATCTAGAGAAGAGTGGAATCGAAAAAAATTAGGGACATACTCCAAAGAAAACAAACAAGAGAAAGAAAAACACGGAGAGCCTACGTGCGATAAACTTCGTGTGATAGGCCAAATGTGTTCGCACAAACAAGAACGAGCACGAACACCTTGAATTGAATATCCACGAAAGAATGCTTATGAAGACTACTCACAACTAGAGATTCAAGTGTGTTTGCTTGTTTTGGGGTTAATAGCAATCACAAGGGGACGTTTCCCACTTAGTAAATTACTTCTTGGGGGATGCCCAAGAATTATCTCAACTAAAAAGGAGTTGTGTTTGCATTTAAAGTAACAACTTGCTAGGGCTGCCAAAAGGGATGGTTATCTTATAGGAGCATCTCGATGCCTTCTATGCTCTCACTAAGCCATAGAGCATAGAGTGAATCTCTCACGATCCCAAAGGGTATTTTATTTTTGAAAAATGAGACTGAACATATCTCATATATTCGATAATCTAAATCATTGAGCACAATATTACAATATTACAAGCAATATCTTGAAATATGAGGATACCACTTGATAATAATCTCAATTACTCAAACCAATAAATGGTGGTTTTTTGTCAGTAAATCATGATTTGTGTAACCATGTCTTCATATATCGTGCTCTCTTAGTCGTTCGAAGCTATGTTGAGGCCAACTTCACCTCCTAAGGTGTACTCTAAAATAGAAGTACTTTTGCATACACTTAGGGGTGTGATGTCTCTGAGTGGTTATAACTCCAAAGGTTGTAACCCTTCGATTTTTGGGTTAGGTCGGTATCTAAATGATGCCTTGTATCATCCATCTTTCTGATGGTAATCGAGATCCTCCTTTTGTGGAACTGCTGGGATGCAATGCTTTGCCATGCCTGTCCCATTTTGTTTAAGCACCAAGACTGATCCAACTGGCAAATGAATCTCCACTGTATTCAAATTTGTAGAAGATTATTCAAAATTATAAAGAGCGCTATATTTTTGTTTCAATGGATTGTTTATGCTAAACATATCCTATATTATTAAACATAATTAAACTTCAAAAATCATGTAAGAAAATAATTTCAAATATATTAGTTTCATTGATGTCATTTCAAGAACATTTAAGCTATAAAAATTAATGAGAGCAAAATAAATTTGTGGCTTGACCACACAACTTGAAATTATATCATTGCAAGTGGAGAAGGACAACACATTTAGTAGTAATAATTGCTATCCAATTAAACCATAAACCCATTAAGACAGTGACCATGCATATAATTTAATTAGCTTTTTAATGTTGAATTACATGTTATTCTTTTATCTACCTATTATTACGAGCACTGGATTCTTTAATGTTGGTTAAAGATAGAAGAAGGTGATTGATATTGAATCTTGATCAAATCATGCTTTTTTATGTTGGGGACCTAATCTCCTCCATTAGAAAATAAAATTAATTTAATTAATATTACTTTTTTATTATCTTTTTTTGTATGATAAACTTATAATGCAAACTTAAATAACTTGAAATGTTTATTCATGCTCAAACTTTTTTTACATACTTTAGCATAAATCAAGCTTTTTTTACATTTGCATGCCACCAAAATTAAGCAATTAAGAGGTGCAAGGTGCATTATATCACATCTAATGAGAATATATGTATTCATCTTGTCAAGCATACAAGTCATGGTTAGTGTAACTTATGGTTTATATGATAGTTTATTATTTTTTACAAACACCATGAAATAGAAATGAAGTCTAAGTAAATAATTAGTCATGTAGAGTTAAAGTTTAATGCTCGAGTATCTTACATAAGAGTGTGGGATGCTATGAGGAAGGGATTAAGATAATTTTTTGATAATGGATGAATTTTAAAGATTTTTTATTAAATTATCCATGCCATATACTTTATAAATAATTAAGAGTAGAGCATCATATCATTGTAAAAGCTTATTTTTGTGTTTTGAGCTTTCAAATTTTAAATTGTCTCACTGTTGCTATCTATGAAACATAGATAGTACATTGATTCTAGAAAATATAGTAGTAACTTATAGCTCCAATTGCTATTAATTCTAATAATAGTTTATTTTCACTTGCATTTGTTATGATTGAATATGGAACAAATGAATTATAAACACAGATTTTATGTAACATGTACTTTTGTGTTAGAAGTATTAAAGACAACTATATCATATAAGATAAACATATTTTTTACTTTATGGAAGAGATATCTTCATATGGACGACACATCATTATTTTTTGAAGCATTTACCAAAAAATGAAAAAGTAAATAAGTATTTCATTAAATGAGAATGTAGATTTAACTTACAAATATATGCATTAGGATGAGAAGGCAAATGCTTTAGACAATTTTAACATGCATATGGTTGATCTACATAATTAGAAAAACAAAATGATATAAGAAAGAGTTTGCACTATGAAAGAGGGAACATATGGGTCGTTGAAAATAAATGCTTCTAAGTATAATAATATTTTATTAAGACATAAACACAATATAACAAATCAAACTTTCATTTTATTCATCTACTACATCAAAATTACTCCTTCAACAACTACAATATTTACTTCTAGCTAAAAATTATAAAATTATTCGTAGAACAAAATTATGTTTCAAAAAGATGGAAGGGAAGTATGCAATTTTCAATACAAACTTATATTAATGGGCATGTGTATAACATGTTCATCATTTCTCGAAAGGCAATGTCATGTTTTTTAAGGAAAAAAAAACTATAAATGTATATGCAATCATTCTATAATTTATGAAATGTCTTCACCATATATTATTATTTTATTTGAAACAAGAAAAATAGATCTTATTGATAATTTCTTAAAACACTTAATTTGCAATGCACAAATGTAACATGCCATACAATGGAGCCTTCCATAAAATATTTTGATTGTAATTAATGGTTTAAATTTAGCTATGCAAATGGAATAATCGAGTTATAACCATTTCCTCTAAAAAGAAGAACTATCATATGTTTTTGTAATGTGAATGTTGTGTGGTTAGTGGCACTAAACTAAACATAATATGTATGCATATAGCTTCATCTTTTACTTGTGTTCGAGGAGAAATAAGAAAAAGAAAAAAAAAAGGTAGTCATTTATAAGAGTCCTAAAGAAGTATTGTGTGTGTCCCTACCCTTATAATATTTTAAATGGGAATATTTATTGGAGGCATGTTTATATCCTTCAAAGTTGTTCTTGCTTTTATGCACTTTTGTTGTAATGTATGGAGCTTCACCATGATTTTTTTATTTAATGCAAACATTTCACATTATTTCAATTCACTATTAATTTCTCATAAATGTAATAGTAATATGTTAAAATTATATGAAACACCTAAAGTGATAGCCTTTTAAACAACCTTTCTAAGTAAGTTTTGCTCTTCATTGATGTTTGTCTATAGTTTTGCTAGGAAAATTAAATGAGTGGGGTAGGTGTGCATTAAGTTAACTCAACAATCACTTTTCCAACCAACATACCAAAGTGATATGATATTTATTTTAAAATATGATACTGTTGTGCATACATATATACATACTTGCTATCTTTCATTCTCATAATTTAAGAAATTTTTAGTGTTAATATTTCTATTGATGGAGAATCATCACAATAATGAGGCTAGTGAATAATCCACCAACTTCTAAAAAAAGTGGAATTTTAGGAAGATGAGTGGTAGCATAAAAGAAATGAACATGGGTTGAAGTGAAAGTTGAGAAGCCAAATTTTTTTTCTTAAATTGCACAATAAATACTGCATATGGCTAATAAGAGACAAACAACTTAAGCTTGATGAAGTAAAAAGACATGAACTTTTGGAGTATAATAAAATGCAAATGAACTATGAAGGCTGACAAATTGTTCTATAAAATTGAGCCATCCAAGTTTAAGAACTTCTCTTTTAGTATTCATTTAAACTAGCTCATGATCAGAATGAGTTAGCAAATGAAATATCATGTAGTTATATGCATTGTTGGACAAAGGATCGTGATGAACCAATCATTTTGGAATTGCACGTGAAACTTAAAATATCAAATAATGACCTTAGAGGTGATTTTTTTTAATGGCTACAAGTAAAAAAATATTGCACAAGTTACTAAGATAGAATGCCCTTTAATTTGGTGGTATAATATTCAAATGGGATGTCGACACATCTTTTAGAAGACATTATAGCAAGAAACCAATATAGAAAGTGACATTGACAAAGGTTGTCATGGGATATCCTATCAAAAATGAAATATTACAGAGCATAATTTGCTAGGTAGTTAGTATGATGAACTGACAAATGTATAAATACCAAATTGTAAAAAATAATTGTTTTTAAGGGGTGCAAATTGGGTAAGAGCCACATTAGTTATTTGAGTATTATTGTACCTATATCATAACTCAATGTCAACTACAATTTTATATGCTTAAATTGCATGAGAATGAAGACTCTGAAGTTTTAATGTATTATAATGAAATTATCAGAAATGACATGTCTAACTAATACTTCCACTTTTTATTGTAATCAATTTATTTAAAATATCTCTATAAAAATTTTTCATATCACATAAAAACTATCATTATTTTAACTTTTAAAAGGTAAAATATACATTTTCTTGGACAGACAATGAGACATATATGTAAAAAATAAGATTTAGTTGTTAGATATGTAAATACAAAGAATTGACAAAAAATAAATATTAGGTCAGGAGTGCTAATGCATTAGGACTCCAATGATGAGGCGTCATGTGTCAAATAGCTCCCCAAAAAGTGTATTATGGTGGGGCAATTTGACACGTGACGCCCCACAATTGAAGTCCTAATGCTTTAGGACTCCTAACCTAATATTTTTCCAAAATATAGTGGTCTGTATTATCCTTGTATTTTTTGAGAATATTGATGAGAAAATAAAACATTCACTTCTACAAACTCTATCCAAAACCTCTTTCATTGTGAGCTTCTTCCTCCATAAGACCAAAAAAAAATTGAACCTGCTTTTTATGATCTAGAATTTACTAAAATTATTTTTAATCATTAATTTAAACAAAATCAGAACAAATAAAATTTGATTTATTAGTTATACATTTTAGTTATTTTAAAATAATTTAAATGATTGGAATACTCATTATTAAATTTGNTTTTGATTACAGTGATTACTTGGAGGAAGATTTCATGGATGTCCACGTGATCGAAACCAGAGCTACCACATCAGTGCGCGAGGCTTAACCTCACGCGGAAGAGAATGCCGTAGATGAGCTGCGTAGGGTTATCATCCTAAGGGATGAGCAAGTTGTTCTACTAGAGAAAAGAATAGAAGAGATGACTGCAGCTATGACCGCCATGGCCACCATTCAGGGGCAATCACAAGCACCAAGATTGGCTTCTCCAGAAATTAACCAGTCAGAAATCATACACATCGCAGATGAAAGAAGGGAGGCTACTTTGACACATAAAGGAGAACAATCAAAGAAGGATTCTCCATCAAGTGCCATGCCAGAAAAAGAGTTCAAGCAAATGGTTGAACAAGTACGGGATGTCTTAGCCTAGTCCAAGTGCGGTGCATCAATTTTAAAGGGTAGGCCTTATCCGGAGGAATTTGATGTAACCCTAAACTTCAAGATATTTGATGGGACTGGAAATCCCAGACAGCATATAGCACATTTTCGAGCCAATTCTAGAAACATAAGGAATAGCGAAGCTCTACTCTGTCAGCAGTTCGTTAGCAGCTTTTCGGGGATTGCTTTCGACTGGTACGTCGACCTGCCTAACGGGTCAGTTAAAATATTTTCTGAGTTGGAACAGTTATTTGTGAAAAGATTTGCTGGGGAGCAGCATCATGCGTCTATTGGAGAACTCATGATGGAAAAACAGAAGCCTAGTGAAACCTTGAAAGACTATATTTTGAAGTGGAGAAACCTTAGCATGAAATGTGAACCTCAGGTACAGGAACATCAAGCGATTGAGATTCTACACAAAAGCATTCATGGGCCAGTAGCTTTCATGCTTAAGGTACTCACCATCAAATCCTTTGAGAAGCTACTCAGTAAAGCAAGTAGTCTGCAAGAAGAAATGAAGCACATGGAGCCACATGAAAAGGCTAAGGTGATCAGAGTATTTGAAAAGAAATCAAAGGTAATCGCAACTTTTGACAAAAGAAAGCAGCCGATTAAGATATATGTAGAAGATCATCGTCAATCTTCGTCACAGTACTCTCAGATTCAGAGTAGTCAATCCAACCAACGATCGTCTCAGGAGGGATCACCCCGAACAGCGGGTAAAAGAATATCCCTGTTGGAGCGACAGAAAGTTATTTACTCCTTCAAAGATGAAGCTGTACCTAAGATATTCAAAAGCTTGATGAAGAAATCAGAATTCAAACTGCCTGAGCCGAAGAAACCCGAAGAGGTAGATAAGAAGAATGAACCAAATTATTGCCCGTACCACCGGTTGCTCGGGTACACTATAGACAAGTANCTTAGGCTAAATCAAGATTGACTAAAAGAGGATTAGAGAAATAAGCATAATTAAATCAAACATCCTTGAAACGCCACTAAGCCCAATTAGGATTAAAATTTTTCTAAGTGTTCAAATTACACTAACTTGCCCCTTCATGGGTCTTCACCCACATAATTTTCAAATTAAATAATAAATGATAATTACTCCTTTCTTAGGGATAATTGAAACACCAAGGTTCATTGAGCATTAAGGGTACTTACAAGATGAACCATTAAGCAACATAATGAGTTTAAATGGACTCGAGGCTTTTCACTACTTGGTGAGAGAGAGGCATGGACCTGCTTCCCCCTCTTAGCTTGTTGGATACCTCAGAGGCCTATTAAACTTAATATTTTTCGCTTAATGGAATCAACCTTAATTAAACTTTTAAGGACTTACCAAAATACGGCTTAGAGTTAGGTAAACCCCCAGAACTTTACTTTTTCTGCTCTTCATAAATGCCCTCACATGCATTTTCAAGTTTCAGGTGGTGGAACGAGAAGACTCGCCAGGTACGCTTTTACATTTTATAGTACCGTCTTTCTTCTGCCTTTTCCTTACATGTTTCATGCTTGCATTTACCTACATAAACTTACATGCTAACTATAACCAAAACTATAACCCAAAACCAAAACTGAAATCAACCAAGGTAAAATTCACCGCCACAACATTCAAAATATTAACAAAATTTAATCACAAACATCATATAAAACCACAACTTTAACTTAATTAAGATGTCTCTATTTGATGATCGACTAAAACTAAAATCAACCAAGATAAAATTCACCCCCACAACATTCAAAATATAAAACAATTCAATTTAATCACAAACATCACATAAAACTACAATTGCAACTAAATTAAGATGTCTCTATCGGATTATCGGGAATCCCTCAGAGGAGGTAACCTACGGTTGCTAATGAGGTTTCTCACAGTTTAAATGAAATTATGGAACTCATTAAGATTGGGTTTCATAAATTCATTTGAACTAAGTGAATCCAATAGAAAATAGTGATGCTGGAACGAGGGAACCGTAAGATCCTAACCGGTGTTGCTCTAATCAACTTTAATATTCCTCTATAAAATTTAAGGAACTTCAACCATAGGGCCACCTGATTTGATATTATAACTTGACACATTAGATAACTCAGACTCGTTGCGGCAGGAGCTTGGAGCTAGCATGGTGGGCACCACGGACACAATAGATAACTCAAACTCGTCGCGGAAGGAGCTTGGAGCTAGCATGGTGGGCAGCACGGTAACTCAAACTCGTCGTGGCAGGGGCTTGGAGCTAGCATTGTGGGTAGCACGACCATCTTCAACCCAAAACTTGTCTTCCCCAGCTAAACCAATCTTCCTTCCTTAGACTTAAACAACAAAGCCATATGACTTCTCTTCCCCAGCTAACCCAATCTTTCTTCCTTAGACTTAAACAACAAAGCCATAGGACTTTGATAGCTAAACCAATCTTCCTTCCTTAAACTTAAGCAACAAAGCCATAGGACTTTGAGGTTGTTTTTATTGCAACATAAATCCTCACCTTATCTTTAGGCCTTTGCATAGCCCTGCTATACAATATAAGCCTTAACTAGTCTTAGGATTCCGAGGTTGTCGTCTATCACGACCTACTCCTCACATCTTCCAGGCTATTTGTGTGATCATTTCACACGAATGTAAGCCCTAACTAATAATATTGGCATGATGAANNNNTATATATATATATATATATAGGAGCTAAAAGTGCCATTAATAATATTCCAACAGTACTATTTGGGTTCAATTAATTCATATAGTATTCATAAAATCATCAATTATTAGCAGAAGTAAAACATATTTCTTTTTTCACGTACAATTATTCGAAGATAGATGTATGATTAATTTGTGCCTTCTGGTTGGACAACCACTTTAAATTATTAAACTCAGACTAATATTCTTATTTTGGGGCTTTTTGGGTCCCCAAACATTACAATTTACATGTAAAGGTCTCAAAACATGGAAATTATAGGGACGACCCTCTGTTACGCATCCGTCCCTTCCTCTTCGTCACCATCCACAAAGTAAGCCGCAGGCAGATAGTGACGATATATTAAAATAAATGGCACAGAGCTTTTTGTCTTTCTTCGTCTTCTTCCTTTGATAGTGAGTAACTGATTTGCTTTAATATAAATCATCGAAGGCAAAATTAGAACCTTAAATTTGAAATTTCTTGAGTTTTTTTATGTTTGACTGGATTTAGTAAATCTGATCATATATCTTGTTAATAGAGCGCTATCAAACACCTCCTTAATGGCTCCATGTGGGTGCCTAACTTGAGCTATTCCACATGAACTATTATTATTATTTGGCCATATAACAGTCAAAGATGGGTGCATAAAATTATTCATGACTTTCCCTCCATCATTTCCTTCTCTCACTCTTATGTCTTCCAGCTTAGGTGATGTTCCTATGGATGCACCCGGATTCAACATACTTAATGATATTTCGTAACGTTTACATGTGTTTATTCATTATGTCCATGTTATTGTATATACTTTAATGACATGTGAGGTGTTAGTACTAGTGACTATTAGACCTCATGCAACCGCAATTTTTAAATATGATGATAATTGATCATGAATTTTAGAGTCTATTATATGTGATCATATTCATGCCTTGTTGCATCTAATTAAGGGTATATTTATGGATTTTGAGTGATATGAGATAATATATCATGTCAGATCAAAATATAATAATGAAACTAAAGATGATCATATCTCTTAATAACTATCAACATCAAAAGACTTTATATCTTTAATATTCACCTGCACTGCCTTTCTTTATTTTATTTATTTTTTCTATGTGAAATGTTGATGGCGGCAATAATTAACACCTTCAAATCTACCTAGTTAACTAAATTGCTAAGACTTTCTGAGATTTCTTACTTACCAATAACTATTATACTTTGATTAATAGTATACTAATCCCAAATATTCAATAAATCATCTTTTGACACATGGAACAACTCTCCTAAAACGTTCTCTCTTGAGAGCATGATATATGGAAAACATGCAATCAACAGTGACATATCTAGTGGCTAATGTCAGATGGCAATGTCATAAAGATTTTCTATGGCATTATTGTCAAAAATGTTTGTAATTATATCCAATGGTCTGACTATCAGTGTTAGTTATTGAAAATTGGTAATAAATTTTTTATAGCTTGGCAATTGGCCATATTAGTAGACATAAGTGAAAACATTTCTCAGTTGTCATGTTGTGGAAAAACTCTCTCTCTCTCTCTCTTTCTCTCTCACGCGAACCCACTTGTTGATGCTCAAAACTATTGTGAAACAGGCGACAATTACACAAGTATACATGTCACTCAAGTAAAATACAAATCTGAGTTCATGTGTCGATCCCATGTGGAAAAAAGTTAATTTCCAAAATTAGAAAAGTTTTTAATCTACATGTCTTTAGTCTAGCTTGAAAAATTAAAGTTGAGTGAATTTTTGAAAGTTACTAACCTAATTTTTGCAAAGAGATAAAACCTATGAACTAAGTTTAAAAGTTTTAATAAGGAAACTTCCTTTGAATTAGATCTAGCAATTTAGCCCTATCCATGTGACTCCAATATTGTTCACAATCAGAAATAGCAATATTCTTTAGCCCTTTCTGGTGATCTTAAGAAATGTTGATATTTCATGTTACAGTTATGTCCTAACCATGCAAAAACTCATGTGTTTTCATGTTTCTCAACACAGTTGCACCACTTTAGCAACAATAATCATAATTTCCTAAAAAGGAGTATATTAACCTAATCATTCCACTAGCCTATTTTTATAGTACTATATCACAATTTATTAACAATCTAAATGATTAATTTTAATGTAAATTATGTGTAAAATGTTAAAATATCAACATATTACAGTAGAAAGTTAATTTAGAATTAAAGGATATCACTGACTTACATAGATTACCAATTCAAGGGAGTGAATTATTTAATTCCTACTCATTTAAAGGAAAAAAAATAAAGAATTCATTTCAACCTAAGAAAATACAAGTTATAAAAATCTCAGCAAGATGCTTCACTAAATTATAAGAGTTTATAATGAATAAATTGTGATTTCTCTCTTTGAGTACACAATACAGTCAATCTCACTCTCCAACACTTGATCTCACTCAAAAAAGCACTAGCTCACCCTCAAAGCATTCCAACGGATTCCTTTGTTCAAGTGCTCTAACGGGACCCTATCATTCTCATTACCCCTTTGATTGTGGCTTGTTTTCTCCTTCTCCCTATCAATCTCTCTAAAAAAGGCTAAGTTGCTTTCTTGTATTATAACAATTTAAGCCATTACCCATAGAACGATGTGAACTGATACTTCCAAATCTTAATCCCATGCATACGGGCGCCTAGTCGACCAGAACTAGCGCCTAAGTGTCTGTTGCTCTAGTTCTAGAAACCTGGCTATCTGTTTCTCTAGTTTTGGGTGCCTAGGCACCCAAAACTGGTGTCTGACACTTGATCCTTCGGTTTCAAACACTTTTTCGGCCCTCAGTCCATTTCATATTCTTTTCTCCACAAGTTACCTAATCACCTTTGCATTGTATATACAACCACAAATATCATAAAAAAAACATAAAAAATGACATGAAAAATATAGTAATATAATGCATATTTGATACAAATCAAATACCCTCAAACTTATTATTATTTACACTCAAGTAATTCAATCTATAAAGTTAGAATTTATGGAAATTAATGATAATTCAAGTTTAAGATTTCAAGGTCTTTTAGTAATGAAGTAAATAAATCCTTCGGAATATATAAATCTCTTTAGAATAATTCAGGTTTAAATCACCTAAGACTTAAGTAAGTTTTTTTTTCTCAAATATATATCATTTAATTAAACCAATCAATCAAATATTATTAGTTAAATAATTTTCTTTTTAAAAATTAATATTATGAATCTAAAATTGGGGAAGTTATTGGCTCTAAAACTCTTATAAAAGTGGGTTGTATTATTTTTTAAACTCAACTTTAACCTCAAGTTTCTGTTCAACAGCTCTTAAAAGATCTTTTTTTTTACTAGAGCTGTCTCAATTTTTCTTTCTCTTTTTATTTTCTTTCTTCTTATTTTCAAAGAGGATTATTTTATCTGGTTAAATTATTCTTTAATAATTTTGAAGATCACCTAATTTTTAGGCTATATTACCAATTTTCTCCTACTTTAATTCTAAATATTGAGATTCAAAAGATTCTAAATGAAGTAAGTTATTTGAATTGATTATATATTAAATTATATATATTTAAGGTGTTAATTTTTTAATTAGTCAATCTTAGTTCAAATGTTAGAAATGTTTATATAGATTGGTGATTATTAAAAGTTAAAGACTAGTGTTTAAGGAATATCTAATAATTTTCAAATCTTACAAAAAAAATATGTTGTTCCTATTGATTTTCCTCTTATTTTACTAAATTACTCTGGGTAGTTTATTAATTTATCATTTTTCATTAATTTCTAAATTTCAGGCATTTATTTAGTTTAGGGCTTAATTTCTACGCATGAAGTTTCTTCCCTAAACTTATTATGCACTTCAAATGCAAATAATAACATAACAGATAAAGGAACATGGCAAGATAGAATATGAACATATAATAAAAGAAGCATATAAAACAACAATAGAAAACACCACATTTGACTCACTATCTATCACATAAAATTTACAAAACACTATCACTACAGAATAATAAACCATGAAGTCACATGAGCATAGGCATAAACATTCACAAACATAAATATGCATGAATAATATCAATATCATGAATCATTAGGAAGTCATTTTTCATCATTGTGAGTAATGCACATTATAAAGCAAGGAATATATATTGGGTTGCCTCACAATAAGCGGTTAGTTTAACATCCTCAACATGATTACATCAATGCATAACACACATACATCATAAAGCAAAATAAGCATCCAATTACACCATTAGATCAAAGCAATGAAAAAAAACACCCAAATTTACCAAACCAAATAAATCCTAAAGCCATTCAACCAAATGAAACAAAATAACACTTAGGATACCTCCCAAATGGTGTTTGGTTTTATGTCCTTAGCCTGACACAATCAAATCAATGCTAAAGTTTTCTTCATGATCAAAGTTGTAAGTAGTCACTGATAAATCTTCTTATATTTTAATTGTCTTGAGGACTTCAAAAGTCATCATATTTTAGTCCTAATCTGGAATCTTTCTGATTACATGCATTCTTTTTTTTACACCCTTATTATGAATTTCTTATATTTTTTTCAATCTCATACCTATAACACTCTTCTAGAGGATATGTAAGGCGTTGAATCAGATTATAAATCCTAAAGTTTATCTTTTGATCTAACGCTCTCATAGTCGACTCCCATATTTGTAAATCAATATTATTCTTTCAGTGACAAGAAATGTTCAACTAACTAAGATTGAGATTTTAACATCTTTCTTCATATCTAACACAATAAAATTATTAGGGAAGATAAACTTATCAATCTTAACTAAGATATCCTCTAAAATCCTCTTTAGGTAAGTCAAAGATTGCTCTGCAAGCTAAAGGGTTCAGTGGTAGGATTGTCGAAACATCCATGTCATACACACTAGCTACCTTCTTAAGGTTTAATCTCTCAGAGGGCCACTAAACAATATTTTTAGTTATTTCTTCAATCATTGAATAGGCTTCTTCAAATAATTTTGACATAAAGAATCCCTAACTGCAAGATCTATAATTGACCTTAAAGATCCCACCAGCCCATTATAAAATGTTTGAATAATAAGCCAATTAGGTAGGTCATGGTTGGGACACATTTTAAATAGTTCTTTGAATCTCTCTGAAGCTTCATAAATTGACTCTCCATTTAACTGGGTAACTGATGTGTTCTCATTCTTAAGTTTGACAATTTAGATGGAGGGAAATATTTGGCCATAAATTATTATGCTAGGTCATTCCAATTGGTGATCGACCCAAGTGCTAAGGAGTTTAGCCACATCTTAGTTTTATCCCTATGTGAGAAAGAGAATAGCCTTAGTCTAAAAACATCGTTGAAAACATCATTATAGCTGAAGGTGATGCATAATTCTAAGAAACTAGCTTAGTGAATTGTAGGGTCTTTTATGAGTGATCCCTTAAAGGCTCAAACTGGTTGTTTTGAACTATTTGTAAGATGAAGGGTTTGAGTTCAAAAGCATTGGCTTTTATGAAAGGGTTATTAATACTTACATGAATTTCTTCTATCATTGGGTTAGCATACTCCTCAAAGGGTCTAAGTTTTTCTTCCTAAAGATTTGTCGTTGTTAAATGCTCATTTTTTAGTTTTGTGGATTTTTTAATTTATTGGGGCATTTTTTTAATTTCTAGGTCAAAATGCACTTGATCTCTAGTTTCGGTTCTATGCACGTAAACCTAGAACTGATAAGTGTGTGACCCTAAATCTAGTAGGAAACACAAATTCACATAAATATGTTGAAATAAAAAAAAAAGGAATATATGTTAAATAACAGAAATAAAAATGACATAACATTATTTTTTTTTAATTTTCTAACATAGAAAATAATAAATAAAATATGATAAAAATATGTTATTACAAGTTTCATGTCTAAACCTTACCATTTCAACAAAGAGTTTCCTAAAACTAAAAAATTAAAATTGTGCCCTGACAAAGGCTCCAGAAACTTGTTGCCCAAAATTGTTGTGAAGCATATGACAATCACACAAGTATATGCGTCTCCCAAGTAATATACAGTTGTGAGTCTATGTGTCGATCCCACGATGAATGAGTTAGTTTCCAAATCAAGAAAATTTCTAGCATACATGTCTTCAGTTTATTTTAAGGAATTAAAGTTGAGTGGATTTTTGAAAGTGGCTAGCCTAATTTTTTCAATGAGTTAAAACCTACAAACTAAGTTTTTTGATTTTAATCAAGTGAATAAACCTCCCTTGAATCAGACATAGTAATTTAAGCCCTGTTTATTTAATGCTATATTTGTTGATAACCAGGAACAACATAATTCCTTAGCCCCTTCTGTAGGTCTTAAAAAATGTTGGGGTTTTAGATTACAGTTAGTTCCATAACCATAGAAAAACTCCCATGTTTTCTTGTTTCCCTATATGGTTGCACTACTCTAAAAAAATATTTCTATTCTCCTAAAGTAGTATATGTTAATCTAATCATTCCATTAGTATACTCTCATACTTCTATATTACAATTTATTTTAAAATTCTAAATGACCAGTATATATGTAAATTGTGTGCAAAAGTTAAAATATCAATGTGCTACAATAAAAATTCAATCAAAATTAAAGGATAGCACTAGCTTTCATAGATTACCAATTCAAGGGAGTTAGATATTTAGTTCCTACTCATTTGAAAGAAACACAATGAAGAATTCATTTCAACCAAAGAAAAAAATAAGTTAGAAAAATCTCACCGTGATGTTTCACTGAATTACAAGAGTTTATAACAAATCCACTATGATCTTCCTCTATGAGTACACAATACACTCAATCTCACTCACTAACACTTGATCTCACTCAAGAGAACAATTTCTTACACTCACAATACTCTCATGGATTTCTCCTTTGAAGTGTTGTGATTACTCCCGAGTATTCCCCGATGACACCCTTTGATGTGACTTGCTTTCTCCTTCTCTCTTTCAGTCTCTCCCTAAAAGCCTCTGTTTCTCCCTTGTATTTTAACAATTTAAGACATCTTCCTCGAAACGACGTGAATTGAGAAGGATGATTCGTTATCTCGCGCTTGCAAGAGCTTGGGTGCTTTGAACTGAAGCTTGGGCCCTAGTAGCTCTAATTCCAGGCGCCTATTGCTTTGGTTCTAGGTGCCTAGGCGCCTTATGACTGCGTACACTTTGACTTCTTGACCACTGGTTTCAGGCGCCTGAAAACCTTAGAATGGCGCCTATGTGCTAGTTTTGTCTGTTTTGTATTTGTTTCAACTTCTTTATTCCCCAGGTTGCTTAATCATATTTACACTGTATACACAATCTCAAATACCATAAAAATGTATAAAAATGGCAAATAATATAAAAACAACGATGAAATATCATGCATATTTGATACATATCACTCACTCTGCCAACAACATTAATAAGCAAGGCTCCATCACCTCCAAATCCATAAAACCCACTTTTTAGCTTACTTTTTTTTTTATAGATTTTAAGGTAACTCTTTTTTGTTTTTTGTTTTTTTTTTTTTGTGGATGATGTGTGCGTATTTATATGAAAATATATTTCAATTTTATGTCAAAAACATCATTATAATTCGTATAATAAGGATCACAATTGAAGTCCATATCTAACACTTCAAAATATCATTAGATGGAACAAAAAGCTTGGAGAATTAGCTTGCTTGCTTTGGAATTTATGAATTTTCTAAATGGTCTAATGGTGATTGTGATGTTATGCCACTTGGGCTAATTCATCTAAATTGAATACATATTTCCACACGAATCAAAGCGTGTGTCAAAACTTGGATAAAAATTAACGCTGCTTTTATAGATAATAAGGTTTTTTGGCTCTTTTTATATATTATTTCACCCAAGTTGAGGCTCAATCCATTCTTCTAATGCTCTACTTTCTCAAATTGTGCGCCAATCATAAACCATAAAACCCAAGTTTGGCATAACACGGCGAAGAAGTATTTATCTGATTACATCTAGGCTGCATTAGTCCTTTCAAACGTCTATTTTTTTATTATCCCAAAAGACCCTATCAGCTTGGAAGTCTTGGTTTTATTCTAGATGCCCATGACGTTTTGCACATTAAAAAAGATTTGTCAGAGCAACGTGTTTTGCATAATTAACAATTAATCGTCAGCTCAACTAACTAATCATTTGAACTTGCATCGCAATTATTATTGTATTACAAATATTATGCTCCTGTCAACTCAATGCTCATAATAAAATCGTAAGAAATTGAATTTTATACGTTTTTTTATACATTTTTATTTTTTTTGTGATAAGTAAAGAACAGCATGAGACTATTATACGAGCACCGTCTATCGCCGATGCGTCATTCGAGTACCATACCCTCCATCGGGGGGAATCAAATCCCAGACCAGAGAGGACTTACAATTGAAAAACAGANTACATTAATCTATGGTTCATTTAGAATGGATATTTATCCAATTCTATGTGAAATGCTTAACTTGATCTTTTATCCCTAGGCACCTCCAAATTACCTGCAATTCTATGTGAAATGCCTAACTTGGTCTTTTGCCCCTATGCACCTCCAAATTACCTAACCGCGGGACCCAAATTTGGCCAAAATTCCCAAATTTTTGCCAAAATACCCAAAATTGATCAAAACTTATTCCAAACACTTTGAATATATCCACTTGGGACCCAAATTTGGCTAATATTCCCAAATTTTGCCAAAATACCCAAAATTAATCAAAACTNTTTGTTAAAGAAGAGCAGTACCCCACGTGGTTAGCCAATATTGTACCGGTTAAAAAGAAAAATGGGCAGATCCGCATTTGTGTCGACTTCAGAGATTTGAACAAGGCATGTCCAAAAGACTAGTTCCCACTACCTATACCGGAAATGATGGTGGACATTGCTTCAACACATGAAATTTTCTCCTTCATGGACGGATTGTCGGGGTATAACCAAATCAAGATGGCTCCCGAGGAAGCAGCATTTACAGCTTTCATAACACCGATTGGAATCTTCTGCTACACAGTGATGCCATTCGGCCTAAAGAACACCGGAGCGACATATCAGCGTGCAATGACGAAGATTTTTGACAACCTCATTCACAATCAAGTAGATTGTTACGTGGATGATCTGGTCATCAAAAGTAAAAGGAAAATTGACCATTTGTACGATTTGAGGATTGTTTTTGAACGGTTACGACGATATGACCTTAAAATGAATCCCTTAAAGTGCACCTTCGGCGTCACCTCCGGGAAATTTCTAGGATTCTTTGTCCGTCATTGGGGAATCGAGATCGATCCAGATAAGATTAAAGCTATCTTAGAAATGCCTCCCCCTATAACCTTCAAGCAGTTAAGTTCCTTCTAGGGGAAGTTAGCATATCTGAGACGCTATATTTCTAATCTCTCAGGTAGTTGTCAGCCATTCTCGGCATTAATTAAAAAGGAAGCCAAATTTATTTAGGAAGAAAAATGTCAGCGGGCCTTTGACGACATTAAACAATATTTAATGACACCTCCTATTTTGGCAGCCCCTATCCCAGGAAAACTGTTGATACTTTATACCGCGGCTTTGGATGACTCTCTTGGAGCCCTCTTAGCCCAAGTCAATGAGGAGGGAAAAGAAAATGCTCTATACTACTTGAGTCGTCGTCTAATACCGACGGAGGTATGGTATCCACCTTTTCAGAAGCATTGTATGGCACTAATTTTTGCCGCTTAAAAGCTTAGTCATTACATGCTTTCTCATAAGATTACCCTAATTTCGAAAGTTAATCCATTGCAATATTTGATGACCCGACCAACACTCTCCGGACGTTTAGCGAGATGTTCAATGATCTTATTGCAATTTGATATAACTTTTGTACCCCTCCATGCTATCAAGGGATAGATTTTAGCAGACTTTCTCGCTGCACACCCACTGCTAGTTGGGTCCTCTCTCAACGATGAGTTACCAGACGAGCAGATACTAGAGATGGAAGTTTCCAATGCACAGAATTGGGAAATGTACTTCGATGGTGCTTCATCAGCCAGGTAAGACAAGGGATCAGGCACAATTATACCAGGCAAGGCAGGGATCGGTTTGATCTTTATTACGCCAGATAAGGGTATGTTGAGGTTTTCGTACCACCTGATGGAGCCATGTACCAACAATGAAGCAGAATATGAAGCCTTAATCATTGGATTGTAATTGGGTTTCAATGGATATAACGTATGGTGACTCTCAACTTGTCATCCAGCAAGTCGCCGGACAATACAAAATTCTAAAACCAAGCTTAACTGACTCTCAACTTGTCATCCAGCAAGTCATCGGACAATACAGAATTCTAAAACCAAGATTAGTAGAATACCATCTGTACGTGATGAAGATCCTGGAGCAGATTCCTGAGGTGACTTTCTACTGGATTCCTCGGAGAGATAATGCTCATGCCTACGCTTTAGCAAAACTCGCTTAGTAAATGGCGTGTCCCCCGGAGGATTCCATTGAAGTAACGGTGCAAGGAAGACGAGTCTTGTCTCTAAGCGACTTTGAAACTCTACACAAACTTGGAAAAGAAGAAACCGTAAATATAGTTGCAGACATCAACAACGATTGGCGCAAGCCATTAATAGAATATTTGCACACTGGAAAGCTGCCAGAAGGCAAGTCTGAGGCACACCACATCATAAGAAGGGCCATGTCTTACGCCAGGGTGGGAAATGTTCTCTACAGAAGATTGTTCGACCAAATGTGGCTATGGTGTTTGAGCAGAGCCGAGGCATAGAATACTGTCAAAGAGGTACATGCCGGATTATGTGGCGCTCACCAGTCGGGACCAAAAATGAAAATGAAGATTAAAAGACTCGAATGTTATTGGCCAGCAATGATGTCCGATTGCATGGATACTGCCAGAAGATGTCACCAATGCCAGGTGTATGGGGTGGTCTTACACCAGCCTCCGAATGTGCTACAACCAACTGTTGCCTTGTGGCCATTCGAGTGTTGGGGCACTGACATAATAAGTCTGATAGACCCTCCATATTCTAAAGGACACAGATTCATACTTGCCGCTATAGATTACTTCTCCAAATGGGCTGAGGTAGTACCGTTACGTGAGGTTACGGCACAGCACGTCCTTTAATTTTTCAAAAGCCAAATCGTCTACCATTTTGGAGTACTGCAAAGAATAATCTCTAACAATGGGACAACTTTTAAAAGTACAAAGATCAACAAATTTGTCAGAAGATATGGGATAGATTAGAGATACTCTACAATTTACTACCCCAGAGTAAATGGTCTGGCTGAAGCTTTCAACAAGAAACTGGTACTCATTTTGAAGAAAACATTGCATGAAAATAAAAGAGATTGGCACAACAAACTGTTAGAAGCCCTGTGGGCCTACCGGACGACTTTCAGGACTCCCACTCAGTGTACACCTTATATGCTCGTATACGGGACCGAGGTTGTGCTACCGCTAGAGATCCAGAGACCATCTCTCAGAGTCGCCGTTGCCAACCAGCTTACAATAGAAGAAAGCATAAAATTCAGGCTTGAAGAACTGGAGAGTCTTGAGGGAAAACGATTGGAAGCACAACAACATATGGAGCTCTACCAGGCAAAGATGGTATAGGCCCAAGACAAATTGGTCCGCCTAAGGACATTCAAAATTGGTGACCTCGTACTCGTGCTCAAAAGGCCTATTCTTGCTTGCCGCAAAATAGGTGGCAAATTTGAGCCAACTTGGGAGGGACCATTTGTTGTTGAGATGGTTTATACAGGAGGAGCCTACCAGTTAGTGGACTTCCGAGGTGAAAGACCCATGTTACCGATAAATGGACGATACTTGAAGACCTATTACACG
>JXCR01125862.1:5616-35411 GCA_002079205.1 Phalaenopsis hybrid cultivar | reverse complement strand
TTAAGACATGATGAGGTGGATCTGTTACCTCCTATAATAAAGTGGATGATCAAGAGGATGGTTAGGTGGAGCATACTTCCAGCCAATTACATTCCCAACAACTGTATCATTAATATCTACGATGAACACGATTACATTCCCCCACATATTGAACATCATGATTTTGTGAAACTTTCTTACATGGTCTCCTTCATGAGCAAAAGAAATATTTTATTCAGGAAAGAAATAGATGTCATTGGCCTCTGAGCGTTTAAAGGATCCGTGGAGATTTCGCTACCAGTGGTTTTAGTACTAATTATCAAGGGAAATAGAGCAGACCTGGCCAAGCACTACATTCCAGGGGTACGACACCACATGGTGTCTGTAACTTTCAGAAGGATGGATAACAACAAGATGCCATATGGATTCCGACCAGATCTAGAGTTAGAGGAACTACAAACTTACGAGCTATGAGAGGGTCGCACCTCTATATATATGTAAAAGGAACTCTTATCCTGGAGCGTGGCTTAGTAGGTCACCTCGATCAGGAACTCACCCAACTGAAGATGGGCAGTCAGTGGATACCTTTCTGTATCATGTTTTGACACAGTAGATATGATGATATATGTATCAGATATGTTTAAGTTATTATATGTTGGCAGCATGAGATGTTTCAGATATACTTTTGACAGAGTTCAGCATGTTGTACCTTTCGATTCTTCAGCGTATGTTCAATCTGTAACACCTGTTTGAAGCAGATTAATGAAATTTTTTTCAGAATTTAGTCTATTTCTTGAATTTCCCTATTTGTGTGATAGATCCAAAGCCCCAGAACCATGCGTTGGTTCTGAGCTACAATGAATNTATGTTTAAGTTATTATATGTTGGCAGCATGAGATGTTTCAGATATACTTTTGACAGAGTTCAGCATGTTGTGCCTTTCGATTCTTCAGCGTATGTTCAATCTGTAACACCTGTTTGAAGCAGATTAATAAAATTTTTTTCAGAATTTAGTCTATTTCTTAAATTTCCCTATTTGTGTGATGATCCAAAGCCCCAGAACCATGTGTTGGTTCTGAGCTACAATGAACGAAGAACAAAACAATAAAAGTTTGATAATAATAAAAGTTAAAATAAAATACTCCTTTGAAAATTCAACCAAAAAAATTAAGTTTTGAAATATATTTTTATAATTAAATGTGATAAATACTAAAAGAAAAGAAAATAAATTTGTTGAGTTGTTTCCCTCGATTTCGAGGTCTTTTACTCTTTGCTCGCGCAACACGACTATCCTTGTCTGCACTAATTTTTTCACATCCCCGCAGAATTTCACGTTCCACACAAAATCTCACAAAGTTTCAAAAANATACTCCTTTGAAAATTCAACCAAAAAAATTAAGTTTTGAAATATATTTTTATAATTAAATGTGATAAATACAAAAAGAAAAGAAAATAAATCTGTTGAGTCGTTTCCCTCGATTTCGAGGTCTCTTACTCTTTGCTCGTGCAACACGACTATCCTTGTCTGCACTAATTTTCTTCACATCCCTGCAGAATTTCACGTTCTGCACAAAATCTCACAAAGTCTCAAAATNTTTCAGGTGATCTTTGCGTGGGTTACCTAACGTGCAACGTTGAAATTTCTACATGGATACTAGCTACAGGGGTGTTTGTGGAATTCCCAGACTGGAACGTCCTCCACCTAGAGCATTACAGCACTCTAGAGGAGTATACACCCATTGATAGCAGATTTTAGGTCACCAATCACTCAATGGTGGAATCATATATTTCGCTGGATACAGAGACAAAACAAGCATGGATTCCTGCTAATATTGAAATGAGGGAGCGTCCCCGCAGCCGCCAATGGTTACCATGGTAGATTTAGACAAAATGAGTAAAGTAAAGAAAAGGCAATTCGAATTTTATGAATAAGTTCAAGGAAGATTTGTCAATGTATTTAAAGGCCAGAAGTTTTAAACTAGAGTCTTTTCTAAAAGTGAAGAAAGGAGCATTCTCAACTGCATATTTGACCTAAGTGACAGGGATCGAGCTGTTCTTCTGATGGAAAAGACTTATTTTAAACCATGAAAATGGATGCATGGAGAAGGCAAAATCACAATCCAATGTGGTTGTTATTATAATTTTACCAAAGATAGACAAGGAAATCCCCTGGGGATCNAAATTCTAATTCCCACCTTTCAAGGTGAGTACCTAAATTTTGACTCTCTTTTTGGGATTGATACATAAATTTCAATTCTCATCTTGGGTTCATTACCTAAAATTTGATTCCCTCCTTTCTAGGTCGGTACCTAAATTCCGATTCTCTTTTTGAGATTGATACCTAAAATTCAATCTTCATTTCGGGATCAATACCTAAATTTTGGTTTTTATCTTTTGAGGTTGGTATCTAAATTTCAACTCTCTTTCTGAGTTTAATACTTAAATTTCAATTCCCATCTTGGGGTTAGTACCTAAATTCTGATTCCCTCCTTTTGAGGTCAGTACATAAATTCCAATTCACTTTTTGAGATTGATACCTAAATTTCTATTCTCATTTCAAGATCAGTACCTAAATTCTAATTCTTATCTTTCGAGGTCGGTACCTAAATTCCAACTCTCTTTCTGAGATTGATACCTAAATTTCAATTCTCATCTCAAGGTCGGTACCTAAATTTTGATTCCCTCCCTTCGAGGTCGGTACGTAAATTTTGACTCTTTTTCTGATATTGATACCTAAATTTCAATTCTCATTTCAAGATCAGTACCTAAATTCTAATTCTTATCTTTCGAGGTCGGTACCTAAATTCCAAGTCTCTTTCTGATATTGATACCTAAATTTCAATTCTCATTTCAGGATCAGTACCTAAATTCTGATTTCTATCTTTCGAGGATGGTACATAAATTTTGACTCTTTTTCTGATATTGATACCTAAATTTCAATTCTCATTTTGTGGTCAGTACCTAAATTATGAATTCCTTCTTTTATGGTCGGTACCCAAATTCTAACTCTCTTTTTGGGATTGCTACTTAAATTTCAATTCCCATTTAGGGGTCAGTACCTAATATTTGATCCCATCTTCTAATAATACTAAAATTAAAGTTAAAGTTTTTTAGCATCGAATTGAAACTAAATCTTCATCAAGATTGTCATGTTCAATTTCGGAATCCCTTTTCTTCGAATCCCCAGCAAGAATTTTGAATCCTCAATTTTGATCGAATGTCCATTTGCTAACTCCCCAGTGGAAACAACTACCACTCAATTCTACACTTCTTTCCACGTTTGTTGACTTAGAAGTCTGGGTTGGTTTTATTGATCTCGTCGGTTAATGCCAATATGCGTGGTATGCTTGCCCAGCACACCACACCTATTGGGGGTTCATTTGTTGACCTCACTTTTTTTTGATGTTTTTTTCCTTCTTTAGTAGCCTAAGGTCTAGCCATAGGACTTTCCTGTTGACTATTCCTAGAAAACTAGAAAAGGAACCCTCACCCTTAGAAACTTTAAACTCTTCTGTGCTTAACTTGAAGTTCCATATACTGGTCCTAACCTCTAACACTTAGTAGGTGGGGCCACTATAGAGGAAGCTCAAGGGGAGTCCCCATAGGACTACTTGGCCTCAAGGTTGACCAAGATTTGTTGTTTGATCCCTTGATCTTTTGGGAAACTCATGTAGATGGTCCCTTAGACCCACTGGCCCTAGGCTAGGGTTTAGCTATGATAAGTACATAGAGGGCCCAAATGGGTATTTCATTGGTCATATAAGATGGTTGGCACCCCAATTCTATAAAAATATCCAACTCAACCTTTTGCCCCCAAATCCACCAAAATTACCTAAATGCTCTTGAAACCCTAAGTTTGACCAAAATTCTCAAATTCATCCAAAATACCTAAACTTTTAAAAAAAATCATTTCAAACTATTTGAAACTACCTAAGTTGCCCAAAACATTCCAAAAATTCAAAAATATTCTTAAACTTGCTAAAATTATAAAAATACCCTTGGTAGCCCAAACTTTCCCNCTATTTGGCACAATATAAATTGAACTAATTCATTTTATCCATTCACTATAATTTATTGACAAGGAGAATGATTCTTTCTTAAATATTGAATATCACAAATTAAACCCTACTTTCTATCATTAATTATTTATTAGTTATCCAAATTATCTACTTATTTCAATTGCCTATTAGTGACAGATAAGTAAATTGAACGTCGTCATTGTATTTGAAGTATTACTTTTTATTAAGCCTTAGTCCGTAGTATTCTATTTCTCCCTGTGGGATCGATAACTAGGACTCCATTAGAGCCTTATATTACTTGAGCGATACGTATACTTGCGTTGACAAATTTGACTTTGACATTATTGAATATGATATCTCTCCATCTTTATTAAATAAAGCACATATATATAAAAAGTCACAGTCAAGATTTTGACACTGTTGCTGGAATTTAAATCTTCTAGTAGCGTCATCAAATTCTTGTAATTGTCGACTTACAAAAAGAAAAAGGTCTGTCACCCTCCATGCTATAAAGGGACAAATTTTAGCAGATTTTCTTGCTGTACACCCACTTCTAGCTGGGTCCCCTCTTAATGATGAACAACCAGATGAACAGGTATTATAGATGAATTTCTCCAATGCACAATGCTGGGAGATATATTTTAATGAAGCTTCATCAGCAAGAAAAGATAAAGGCTCAGGAACAGTTATCCCAGGCAAAGCAGAAATTGGTTTGATCTTCATCACGCCATATAAGGGCATGCTGAGATTATCCTATCACCTAATAGATCTATGTACCAACAATTAAGTAGAATATGAAGCCTTAATTACAGGTTTGGAAGTGGCAATCTCGATGGATATTACAGATATTGTCATCAATAGCGATTCTTAGCTCGTTGTCCAACAAGTCATCGGAAAGTACAAGATTTTGAAGCTAAGGTTAGCAGAATATCATCAGTACTCGTTGAGTTGCTAGAGAAAATTTTCAATGTAATTGTCTACCAGATCCCTCGAGGAGATAATGCACATGCTGATGCTCTAGCAAAACTTGTAAAAGAATTGATGATTGCGGTTGTTGATATCAACAAAGATTGTCATAAGTAATTAATAGAATATTTACAGATTGGAAAGCTACTAGATGACAAGTCAGCAGTGCATCACATCACAAGAAGAGCTATGTCATATGCTTAGTGGGTGATGTCCTCTATAGAAGATCATTTGATTAGATGTGGCTACAATGTTTGAGCAGAGCCAAAGCACAAAATATTGTTAAAGAAGTACATGTTGGATTTTGTGGCACTCACCAGTCAGGGCCAAAGATGAAAATAAAGATCAAGAGACTCGGATATTATTGACTGGTAATGATGTTCGACTGCATGGATACAACCAGAAAATCTCATTAGTGCCAAGTGAATGTGGTGGTCTTGCACTAACCTCCAAATGTGTTACACCCAATCGTCATTTCATGGTCATTCGAGTGTTGGGGCACAGACATAATAGGTCTGATAGGCCCTCCATCCTCTAAAGGACACAGATTTATACTTTCTGTTACATATTACTTTTCTAAATGGGTAGAGGCAGTGTTGTTGTAAGAGGTTAAAGCACAGTACGCCCTTCAATTTTTCAAAAGCCAAATCATCTACCATTTCAGAGTTCCACACAGAATAATCTCCAATAATGAGAAAGCTTTCAAGAGCACAAAAATTAATAATTTCATCAAGCGACACGGGATAGTACTCTACAATCTACTATCCCAGGGAAAATGGCCTAGCTGAGGCCTTCAAAAAGTCACTGGTACAAATTTTGAAGAAGACACTGGATGAAAATAAAAGAGATTGGCATAAACTGTTAGAAGCCTTGTGGGCTTACCAAACAACGTTCAGGATTCCCACTCAATCTACACCCTACTCACTTGTCTACGGGTCTGAGGATGTACTACCATTAGAAGTCTAAACACCATCTCTCAGAGTCTTTGTTGCCAATCAACTTACAACGGAAGAAAGTGCAAAACTCGGACTTAAAGAATTGGAAAGTCTCAAAGGAAAGAGACTAGAAGCACAACAACATTTGGAGCTTTACCAAGCGAGGATGGTACAAGCTCATGATAAATTGGTCCGCCCAAGGACGTTCAAAGTTTGTGATCTCGTTCTTGTGCTCAAAAGACATATTCTTGCACGCCGAAAGATACGTGGAAAACTTGAGCCAACTTGGGTGGGACCATTTGTCGTAGAAAAGGTCTACACAGGAGGAGCTTACCCACTAATGATTTTTCAAGGTGAGAGACCCATGTTGTCGATCAACAGACGATACTTGAAGACATACTATGCAACTTAACATTGCTCGAATTGAATTTTTAAAATTTTGATTATTCTAGGATTATTTATTTGGCCAAAGTTTTGTGACCGAGTCCAAAATTTTTGTAATAAAATTAACCTCATTAAAATGAAAATTTTTGAATTTACATGCTTCGATTTTGTCCTTTCTACTTTTAAGTTTGATATTTTACTAAATTAAAAAATATGTAAATATAAATAAATGATCTTCTCACTGATACAAACTAACATTTGTTCTAATAAAAACTTTGTTTTGTTTTTGTTGCTAGTAAATTTCAATGCACTTATGTTTTTTATGTCATCTGTAAAGAAAATGTACAGAAGCTGAATTTTTTCTTTTAAGGTTGGTTGGAATCTCGCACTTAACAAGGAAAGGGCACTATAGGGTGGCATCGTAGACTTTGAAGTGGACTTCGGTCAAGTCAATGTAGACTATGAGGGTCCCTTGATGGACGTGGTCAACCGTCGAGAAAAAGAGGGGTTACCATCAATGTTAAAGATCAGCACCAAGGAGGATTCCTCACTGAACGGGAAGAAAGTGATAATGCAGCAAGATCTGATGGAGGGGACTAGTCATCTGCCATCTATGATAACTGCACCAACCAAAATCCTAGTCACTGATAATGACGAAAGACTTCTAGGTGCACCGTTATGAAGGAGTCAATGCAAAAATGCCAANAAATTCTAATTCCCACCTTTCAAGGTGAGTACCTAAATTTTGACTCTCTTTTTGGGATTGATACATAAATTTTAATTCCCATCTTGGGTTCATTACCTAAAATTTGATTCCCTCATTTCTAGGTCGGTACCTAAATTTTGATTCTCTTTTTGGGATTGATACCTAAAATTCAATCTTCATTTCGGGATCAATACCTAAATTTTGGTTTTTATCTTTTGAGGTTGGTATCTAATTTTCAACTCTCTTTCTGAGTTTGATACTTAAATTTTAATTCCCATCTTGGGGTCAGTACCTAAATTCTGATTCCCTCCTTTTGAGGTCAGTACATAAATTCCAATTCACTTTTTGAGATTGATACCTAAATTTCAATTCTCATTTCAAGATCAGTACTTAAATTCTAATTCTTATCTTTCGAGGTTGGTACCTAAATTTCAACTCTCTTTCTGAGATTGATACCTAAATTTCAATTCTCATCTCAAGGTCGGTACCTAAATTTTGAATCCATCCCTTCGAGGTCGGTACGTAAATTTTGACTCTCTTTCTGATATTGATACCTAAATTTCAATTCTCATTTCAAGATCAGTACCTAAATTCTAATACTGATCTTTCGAGGTTGGTACCTAAATTCCAAGTCTCTTTCTGATATTGATACCTAAATTTCAATTCTCATTTCAGGATCAGTACCTAAATTCTGATTTCTATTTTTCGAGGATGGTACCTAAATTTTGACTCTTTTTCTGATATTGATACCTAAATTTCAATTCTCATTTCGTGGTCAGTACCTAAATTATGAATTCCTTCTTTTATGGTCGGTACCCAAATTCTAACTCTCTTTTTGGGATTGCTACTTAAATTTCAATTCCCATTTAGGGGTCAGTACCTAATATTTGATCCCATCTTCTAATAATACTAAAATTAAAGTTAAAGTTTTTTAGCATCGAATTGAAATTAAATCTTCATCAAGATTGTCATGGTCAATTTTGGAATCCCTTTTCTTCCAATCCCCAACAAGAATTTTGAATCCTCAATTTTGATCGAATGTCCATTTCCTAACTCCCCAATGGAAACAACTACCACTCAATTCTATACTTCTTTCCACGTTTATTGACTTAGAAGTCTGGGTTAGTTTTATTGATCTCGTCGGTTAATGCCAATATGCGTGGTATGATTGCCCAGCACACCACACCTATTGGGGGTTCATTTATTGACCTCACTTTTGGTTGATGTTTTTTTCTCTCTTTAGTAGCCTAAGGTCTAGCCATAGGACTTTCCTGTTGACTATTCCTAGAAAACTAGAAAAGGAACCCTCACCTTTAGAAACTCTAAACTCTTCTGTGCTTAACTTAAAGTTCCATATATTGGTCCTAACCTCTAACACTTAGTAGGTGGGGCCACTATAGAGGAAGCTCAAGGGGAGTCCCCATAGGACTACTTGGCCTCAAGGTTGACCAAGATTTGTTGTTTGATCCCTTGATCTTTTGGGAAACTCATGTAGATGGTCCCTTTGACCCACTGGCCCTAGGCTAGGGTTTAGCTATGATAAGTACATAGAGGGCCCAAATGGGAATTTTATTGGTCATATAAGATGGTTGGCACCCCAATTCTATAAAAATATCCAACTCGACCTTTTACCCCTAAATCCACCAAAATTACCTAAATGCCCTTGAAACCCTAAGTTTGACCAAAATTCTCAAATTCATCAAAAATACCTAAACTTTTAAAAAAATCATTTCAAACCATTTGAAACTACCTAAGTTGCCCAAAACATTCCAAAAATTCAAAAATATTCTTAAACTTGCTAAAATTATAAAAATACCCTTGGTAGCCCAAACTTTCCCAAAACCCTCAAAATAGTTTCAAATGTCCCCAAAATCAATTCGAACCCCTAAATTGAACCCAATTTGCCAATTTAACCACTTTACCAAAAAGCCCCAAATTGGCTTTAAAAGCCCAATTTCTCCAAATTCACCTCAAACATCCATGAATTTGGCCCCAATCCATCCCAATTTCAATTCAAACTCAAATTCATCTTTCATATGATCAATTCAAACTAAATCCAAGCCTAATTGAACCATGTTTTGAGCTCAATTTTGATTCAAATTAAACCCCTAATTCTAACCCTATGATTTCATATCACCTAATTGAACCATATGATCCACTCAATTGCCCCAATTTGAATCCTAAATTTTTTCTAACAATCTTATACATCAAATTGGACCCTCAATTAGCCTTGGCCATACCTCAATTTCAATGGAATTCAAAAATAGGAATTTTCTGGTCGTCCAAGGCAGCGTTTAGGACTTTAAAAACACCTTTCGGTGGTTATTACGGAGCGAAATCCCACCAAAGTCTGCCAAAATTTGTCCTGAACCGTCAAACTTCTATCAGTGCCGTCAGCATGACCAAATATAAGATAAATATGGACGTAATAAATATTCAATAATTGTAAAGTCACACTTATCAACATAAGTATATGTATCGCTCAAGTAATATAGGACTCTAATGGAGTCCTAGATATTGATCCCACAAGGAGTAAGTTTAGAACTACGAACTAAGATTTTAGAAAAGTAATGCTTTTATCACAACAATGAAGTTCAATTGACTTATCTGTCACTAACAGGAAAATGAAATAAATATGTAATTCATTAAATAACTAATGATACTAATGAAGGTTTAAATGTGATATTCAATATATAAGAAAGCATCATGAAATATCTAATGATATAAAGTAGGGTTTAATTGTGATATTCAATATATAAGAAAGCATCCTTCATAGATAATTTTAATAACTAATAAGTAACTAATGATAGAAAATAGGGTGTAATTGTGATATTCGATATATAAGAAAGTAACTAATTGTACTAATAAAGATTTTAATGTGATATTCAATATATAAGAAAACATCCTTCTCCTATTAAATAACGAATGATACTAATGAGAGTTTAAATGTGATATTCAATATAAGAAAGCATCTTTCTCCCAAGAAATTATAGTGAATGGATAAAGTGAATCAGTTCAAATTGTATTGTGCCAAATAGGAGCACAGAAATTATAGTGAATGGATAAAATGAATTAGTTCAATTTATATTGTGCCAAATAGGAGCATAACTATTCTATAGTGAATGGATAAAGTGAATCAGTTCAAATTGTATTGTGCCAAATAGGAGCATACCTATTTTGGATAAAATGAATTAGTTCAATTTATATTGTGCCAAATAGGAGCATACCTATTCTTTACCCATCTAATGTGATATTTAATATATAAGAAAACATCATTCTCCTTGTCAAGAAATTATAGTGAATGAATATTCAATATATAAGAAAGCATCCTTCTCCTTGTCAAGAAATTATAGTGAATGGATAAATTATTCAATATATAAGAAAGCATCCTTCTCATTGTTAAGAAATTATAGTGAATGGATAAAGTGAATCCAATATATAAGAAATCATCATTCTCTTTGTCAAGAAATTATAGTGAATGGATAAAGTGAATTGGTTATAAGAAAGCATCCTTCTCCTTGTCAAGAAATTATAGTGAATGGATAAAGTGAATTAGTTCGGAAAATATCAAAATTATAGTGAATGGATAAAATGAATTAGTTCAAATTATATTGTGCTAAATATCTAATGATATAAAGTAGGGTTTAATTGTGATATTCAATATATAAGAAAGCATCCTTCATAGATAATTTTAATAACTAATAAGTAACTAATGATAGAAAATAGGGTGTAATTGTGATATTCGATATATAAGAAAGTAACTAATTGTACTAATAAAGATTTTAATGTGATATTCAATATATAAGAAAACATCCTTCTCCTATTAAATAACGAATGATACTAATGAGAGTTTAAATGTGATATTCAATATAAGAAAGCATCTTTCTCCCAAGAAATTATAGTGAATGGATAAAGTGAATCAGTTCAAATTGTATTGTGCCAAATAGGAGCACAGAAATTATAGTGAATGGATAAAATGAATTAGTTCAATTTATATTGTGCCAAATAGGAGCATAACTATTCTAAATTATAGTGAATGAATAAAGTGAATCAGTTCAATTTTGAAGCATCCTTCTCCTTGTCAAGAAATTAAAGTGAATGGATAAAGTGAATTAGTTCAAATTGACTTCTCCTTGTCAAGAAATTATGGTGAATGGATAAAATGAATTAGTTCAATTTATATTGTGCCAAATAGGAGCATACCTATTCTTTACCCTTTGGTCCAGACATAAAGAACATTGACTAATCCTACAATAGGAGCATACTTATTCTTTACCCTTTGGTCCAGGCATAAAGAACATTGACTAATCCTACACATGTTTACTAAATAAGCGGCTAGGNATTGAACCCAATTTGCCAATTTAACCACTTTACCAAAAAGCCCCAAATTGGCTTTAAAAGCCCAATTTCTCCTAATTCAACTCAAACATCCATCAATTTGGCCCCAATCCACCCCAATTTCAATTCAAACTCAAATTCATCTTTCATATGATCAATTCAAACTAAATCCAAGCCTAATTGAACCATGCTTTGAGCTCAATTTTGATCCAAACCCCCAATTCTGACCCTATGACTTCATATCACCTAATTGAACCATATGATCCACTCAATTGCCCCAATTTGAATCCTAAATTTTTTTCTAACAATCTTATACACCAAATTGGACCCTCAATTAGCCTTGGTCATACCTCAATTTCCATGGAATTCAAAAATAGGAATTTTCTGGTCATCCAAGGCAGTGTTCTGGACTTTATAAACACCTTCTGATGGTTATTACGGAGCGAAATCCCACCAAAGTCTGCCAAAATTTGTCCTGAACCGTCAAACTGCTATCAGTGTCGTCAGCATGACCGCAACTTTATATATGCTTAAAAATATAAGATAAATATGGACATAATAAATATTCAATAATTGTAAAGTCACACTTATCAAGAAAAGTATATGTATCGCTCAAGTAATATAGGAATCTAATGGAGTCCTAGATATCGATCCCAAAAAGAGTAAGTTTAGAACTACGAACTAAGATTTTAGAAAAGTAGTGCTTTATCACAACAATGAAGTTCAATTGACTTATCTGTCACTAACAAAAAAAATGAAATAAATATGTAATTCTAATTATATTAAATAACTAATGATACTAATGAAGGTTTAAATGTGATATTCAATATATAAGAAAGCATCAAATAAAATGATTACTAATGAGGGTTTAAATGTGATATTCAATATATAAGAAAGCATCATTCTCCTTTTCAAGAAATTATAGTGAATGGATAAAGTGAATTAGTTTAAATTATATTGTGCCAAATAGGCGCATACTTATTCTTTACCCTTTGGTCCAGGCATGAAGAACATTGACTAATCCTACACATGTTTACTAAATCTGCGGCTAGACTGGGAGGATAGCGGCTCTCACTTCGGAGCTCCCACATTCCCCTCGCCTAAGGGCTAACATCTACACTTCAGCAACCAAACAATAGAACTGAATTGAGAATTTTAGTCTGTGACTCTANCGGAGCTCCCACATTCCCCTCGCCTAAGGGCTAACATCTACACTTCAGCAACCAAACAATAGAACTGAATTGGGAATTTTAGTCTGTGACTCTAAAAATCTCCAATTCAACGCCCGATAATATTATTTCTTTATTTATTTGCACCTAACTTCCAAGGGCTTTGACCTCCCTGAATCTTGGATGTAATCTTCACGATATTTGCACCTAACTTCCAAGGGCTTTGACCTCCCTGAATCTTGGATGTAATCTTCACTTTAATTATAAAAGTCAACATATTTTAACAAATCAATTGGCCGGATTGAAAGTAAATTAAGATCAAAGTGAAAAGACCATCACAATTTCTTAAATATTTTCATGGCTTCACCAATTCAAATCACCATTTCACAAATCTCAAGTCAAGAAGAAAGACAGACAAAACGNTCATGGCTTCACCAATTCAAATCACCATTTCACAAATCTCAAGTCAAGAAGAAAGACAGAGAAAACTACTCAAATCTTATGGGTAAAAAACAACAAAACTCAAAATTCATATATAAAATCAAATTCATACAAACTACAACAAGTAAATAAACTTATCTCTAATTTCTTCCCTAGAAAAGTCCTCGAAGTTCCTCTGAATCTCTTCCTTTCTTTACAGCACATAAAATTCATGTTCAAAGCAGCAAGAAGGAAGAAATCTCTCACTTTCTATCCACTCTTACAATCTCTCGAAGAATTCCTCACAATTTTTACACACTATTGGAACCTTTCTAACCTTCAGGAACTCTCTCCTTCTTCCAACCCTTCTCAATTTTTGCCCAAATTCTTCTTATAAAATTGTGGATGAGCCTTCCCAAGAGTTTCCTAAGCATCCCTTCAAAATTTGGCCTTGTCCAAAGCTTGATTGGGCATAACCGCCGAGCTCTCCGTCGGCGGCCTCGAAAGTGCCGTCGGTCAACCTTCTTTGTAAATTAATTCTAGAGTCTCGGGAAAATCTCGTCGTCGATGGGGTCGATGGCGCCGTTGGCGCCCTAGTTCAATTCTGCACATTTTGGTCCTTCTTGCTCCAAATTTGCTCATTTTTCCATCTTTTTGCTCCAATGACCCTAATTCAACATTCCTGCAACAAAACATCAAAAATACCTTTCTCTAAAGTGCAATATCATCAAAAATAGTATAAAATCGATATGAAAATCTCAACATATTTTCCTTTGGTCACAGCACTCCCGATGGCGTTGTCGGCGCTTTGGTCTGTTTGCGGGAGCCATCAGCGCCCATTCTGGCGCCCTCAGCGCCAGCGGCCAAAATTGTGTCTTTTCATGTTTTTGATCAATTTGATTCCGAATTTTCCCCTATTATCAAAATTTTTCTTAATTTATAATATATATATTTGTGTAGGATTACTATCTACTAATATATAAACACTTATCAAACAACATAGGAATACAGAGATACTTAAATTTATATATGGGTTGACTCCCATAAAGTTCTTGGTTTAACGTCGTCAGCCTGACATACCATTTGATTAGTTGGGTTGACTTAACATTAAAACTTCTATTTGAAATGGACATATAATCATTTGGACATATAATCAACAGCAAGTAATATATATAAATTCTCGGAGTGATGTAATATAATTTTTCTTTTCGAATGGGAGAAACCATTTGGACATATAATCAACGACAAGTAATATATTAAAATTCCCAAAGGAAGGCATAAACTGTCCCATAAAATCTAAACCCCACACATAAAAAATTTTAACTTCTAATGTGTAATTTAGAGGCATTTCATTTCTTCTCGAAATATTTCCTACTGGTTGACATCAATTGCATATTTTAATACATTCATTAACATCTCTAAAAAGAGTACGCCAATAAAATCCAGCTTGCAAAATATTATATGCAGTTTTATTCCCTTAAAAATATCCTCCAAATTCAAAATCATGTCTTCTTTCAATTATCTATTGAGTTTCCTCATAAGACACACACCTTCTAATAATTAGATCCTTACATTATTTATATAGATATGGGTTATCCCAAAAATAGAATTTTGAATCATATATAAATTTATTTAATTATGAATTTTTAATATCAGGTGGTAAAATATCACTTACAATATAATTTATTGTATCAGCATACCAAGGTATATTCATTTCATCAATACTATATAATTGTTCATCATGAAAATTCTCTAAAATTTCATTTGTAAAATTAGTTAATATTTATATTTCTATTCTAAACATCAGTTATTTGATTATCATTTCCCTTTCTATCAACTACGGTAAAATCAAACTCTTGCAATAGAATTATTCATCTAATTAATCTTGGTTTAACATCATTTTTTGCATCAAGTATTTAATAGCAAAATGATATGTATGCACTATACATTTAGTTTCAATTAAGTAAGGTCTAAATTTATCAAAGGCATAAATAATAGCCAGTTACTCTTATTCAGTGGTAGTGTAGTTAATTTGAGCATCATTTAGAGTTTTACTAGCATAATATATTAATTTAAGAACATTGTTGTGCCTTTGTCCTAACACAGCCCCAATAGCATAATCACTGACATCACATTTATTTCAAATGGTTTCTCCCAATCAGGTGGAACTATTATAAGTGCAGTGATTAATTTTTCTTTCTGTAATTCAAATGTTTTTATGCATTCCTCATTAAAAAAAAATTGTCTTTTTCTAAAAGTTGGCATAATGGCTTAGTTATTTCAGAAAAAAATTTTATGTAACGTTTGTAGAAACCAACATGTCCTAAAATGCTTCTTACCCCATTAACATTAGTCGGAAGTGAAAATTTTTTAATAACTTGAATTTTTGCAGGATCTACTTTCATGTCATTTTCAAAAATTTTATGCCTAAGCACAATTCCTACTGCAACCAANAGTAAATAAACTTATCTCTAATTTCTTCCCAAGAAAACTCCTCGAAGTTCCTCTGAATCTCTTCCTTTCTTTGCAGCACATAAAATTCATGTTCAAACGAGCAAGGAGGAAGAAATCTCTCACTTTCCCTCCACTCTTACAATTTCTCGAAGAATTCCTCATAATATTGCTCCTCGAAGTTCCTCTGAATCTCTTTCTTTCTTTACAGCACACAGAATTCTTCTTCGAAGTGGAAGAGAAATCTCTCACTTTCCCTCCACTCTTACAATCTCTCGAAGAATTCCTCACAATTTTTACACACTATTAGAACCTTTCAACGTCCAGGAACTCTCTCCTTCTTCCAACCCTTCTCAATTTTTGCCCAAAATCTTCTTATAAAATTGTGGATGAGCCTTCCCAAAAGTTGCCTAAGCATCCCTTCAAAATTTGGCCTTGTCCAAAGCTTGATTGGGCATAACCGCCGAGCTCTCCGTCAGCGGCCTCGAAAGTGCCTTCAGTCAACCTTCTTTGTANTATTTAATAGCAAAATGATATGTATGCACTATACATTTAGTTTCAATTAAGTAAGGTCTAAATTTATCAAAGTCATAAATAATAGCCAGTTACTCTTATTCAGTAGTAGTGTAGTTAATTTGAGCATCATTTAGAGTTTTACTAGCATAATATATTAATTTAAGAACATTGTTGTGCCTTTGTCCTAACACAGCCCCAATAGCATAATCACTGACATCACACATTATTTCAAATGGTTTCTCTGAATCAGGTGGAACTATTATAGGTGCAGTGATTAATTTTTCTTTCTGTAATTCAAATACTTTTATGCATTCCTCATTAAAAAAAAATTTTGTCTTTTTCTAAAAGTTGGCATAATGACTTAGTTACTTCAGAAAAAAATTTTATGTAATGTCTGTAGAAACCAACATGTCCTAAAATGCTTCTTACCCCATTAACATTAGTCGGAAGTGAAAATTTTTTAATAACTTGAATTTTTGCAGGATCTGCTTTCATGTCATTTTCAAAAATTTTATGCCTAAGCACAATTCCTACTACAACCATAAATTGACATTTTTCCCAATTTAGTACTAGGTTGATGTTTTCACGTACTTCCAGAAGTTTTTCTAAATTATTTAAACATAATTCAAACAAAGTTTGAAATACCAAAAAATCATCCATAAACACTTCCATTCTATGTTCAATAAAATTGCTAAAGATTGACATCATACATCTTTGAAATGTTGCAGGTGCATTGACAATCTACGAAAAGCAAATGTTCCATATGGGCTTATAAATTTTGTTTTCTCTTGATCCTCTAGAGCAATTGGAATTTGGTGATAACTGGTATATCCATATAAAAAGNAGCAAATGTTCCATATGGGCTTGTAAATTTTGTTTTCTCTTGATCCTCTAGAGCAATTGGAATTTGCTGATAACCGGTATATCCATATAAAAATAAATATTATTTGTTCAGAGCTAATCTATCCAACATTTGGTCTGGAAAAGGTAAAGGAAAGTGATCTTTTCTAGTGGTCATGATTAATTTTCTATGTTCAATACAAATTCNAATAAATATTATTTGTTCAGAGCTAATCTATCCAACATTTGGTCTGGAAAAGGTAAAGGAAAGTGATCTTTTATGGTGGTCATGATTAATTATCTATATTCAATACAAATTAGCCAATTAGTAACTTGTCTTATTGGTATTAATTTATTTTTCTCATTTTCTTCAATAGTCACTCCTTCTTTCTTCGGAACACAGTGAATTGGACTTACTCAAGCACTGTTTGAAATAGGATATCTAATTTAATCATCTAGCCATTTTAAAATTTATTTTTCAACAACTTCTTTCATTATTGGGTTTAATCTCCTATGAGGATCAGCTTTAGGTTCATATTGTTCATCTAATTGAATTATGTGCATACAAATAGAATGACTATTTCCTTTAATATCTGCTAAAGTCCATCTAAAAGCCTTTTTATATCTTTTCAAGATTTATATTAATTTTTATTCTTGAATTTATGTTAATTCAAAAGATACAATAACAGGCAATGTTGATGACTCTCCTAAAAACACATATTTAAATGGGCAGGTAATATTTTCAGTTCAAGTTCGGGTGGTTTAATACTTGAAGGAATAAAATTTTTATTATTGTTTTCCAACAAGTCTAAAGTTACAAATTTGCCTTGAATATTATTCAAATATTCTTCTTTTTTTTCATCTTTGTTTTCAAAAAATTCTTCTTGCTTTAATTTGTCTTCAAACTCATTCTTAAATTACTCATTACTCAGATAATCAGCTGCTTCCATCCTAAAACATTCATTATCTTTCTCTATTGCTAGATATTTCATAGATTTTGCAAAATTAAATGTTACTTCTTGATCATTAACTCTCATTATTAATTCTACTTCTACACATTTATCACAGCTCTCCCTATTGCATTAAATGGACTCCCCAAAGTAAAAAGAATTTTTTTATCTTCCTCCATATCCAATACTATAAAGTCTACAAGGAAAATAAATTTATCCACTTTTACTAATACATCCTCTATAACTCCTTTTCGATAAGTTATTGATCGATCAGCTAACTGAAGAGTTATAGTAGTAGGGGAAATCTCTCTCAAATATAAACGTTTAAAGATTGATACTCGCTTCTAAATCACATAAGGCTTTTCCAAAAAAAAACTTTCAGCAACAGCACAAGATATAGTAAGACTATCAGGATCTTCTAACTTTTCAAGAAGCTTTTTCTGAATAATAGTGCTACACTCTTCACTGAGTGCAACGGTCTCATGATCTAAAAATTTCTTTCTCTTGTTTAGTATATCTTTCATAAATTTCACATAACCTGACATTTGTTCCAAAGCCTCAATGAATGAAATAATTATTGTTATCTTTTTAAGGATTTTAAAAAATTTTGTAAATTGTTTATATTTATTCTTCTACTTCAATTGTTGAGGAAACAGAGGTAGTGGTTTTTCTAAAGGAACTTGTATTGGTTCATTTTCATTGTGGTCGCTTTCAATCTCTTCCTTCTCCTCCTCAACTTCAGTTTCTATTTGGATTCTTGTTTTTATTTCTTTTCCACTTCGTAATTAATTAGCTTTAACTTGATCCTTATTTTTATCTTTTGCATTAACTTCCACAGTTCTCGGAAGAATTTCTGACGGTCTGTTACTAAGTGCAGTAGCAATATGTCTTAATTGATTTTCAATATTTCTAATAGAAGCTCCATGATTTGTATTTTATTTCACATGTTCAGCATTACTTCTTCCATTGTCAACTTCTTTTCCTTAACTTATGGGTTAGGGTTAGAGTTAAATCCAAAAGGATAATAAGGTCGATAGTTAGAATTTTTTTGGTTGTTTGAATTTCCTGAAGGATTCACCGAAGTGTTATAATTATTCTAACTAAAATTTTGGTGATTTTTTGATCTTGGGTTTTAATATTTAGAATAAGGATTATTATTTCGATTATTTATACAATTCAAAGTTTCATAAGATGATTGAGTATCAATTATCTTTCCTAATGAATTTTCCTCTAATATTGGTGGTATTTGAGAATAGTTCACTCCAATTTGATCAATATTTTTTGATATAGCGGCAATTTGAGATGCTAAAATAGACATTGCAATAAAATCATGAATATTAGCTACTCTCTTAGGATTTACCCATTCAGAGGGCTCATTTGCTAAGTTAAGAAGCCGAACTTGAACANATATGAAAATCTCAACATATTTTCCTTTGGTCACAGCACTCCCGATGGCGTTGTCGGCGCTTTGGTCTGTTTACGGGAGCAGTCAGCGCCCATTCTGGCGCCCTCAGCGCCAGAGGCCAAAATTGTGTCTTTTCATGTTTTTTATCAATTTGATTCCAAATTTTCCCCTATTATCAAAATTTGTCTTAATTTATAATATATATATTTGTGTAGGATTACTATCTACTAATATATAAACACTTATCAAACAACATAGGAATACATAGATACTTAAATTTATATATGGGTTGACTCCCATAAAGTGCTTGGTTTAACGTCGTCAGCCTGACATACCATTTGATTAGTTGGGTTGACTTAACATTAAAACTTCTATTTGAAATGGACATATAATCATTTGGACATATAATCAACAGCAAGTAATATATATAAATTCTCGGAGTGACGTAATATAATTTTTCTTTTCGAATGGGAGAAACCATTTGGACATATAATTAACAACAAGTAATATATATAAATTCCCAAAGGAAGGCATAAACTGTCCCATAAAATCTAAACCCCACACATCAAAAATTTTAACTTCTAATGTGTAATTTAGAGGCATTTCATTTCTTCTCGAAATATTTCCTACTGGTTGACATCAATTGCATATTTTAATACATTCATTAACATCTCTAAAAAGAGTACGCCAATAAAATCCAGCTTGCAAAATATTATATGCAGTTTTATTCGTTTAAAAATATCCTCCAAATTCAAAATCATGCCTTCTTTCAATTATCTGTTGAGTTTCCTCATAAGACACACACCTTCTAATAATTAGATCCTTACATTATTTATATAGATATGGGTTATCCCAAAAATAGAATTTTGAATCATATATAAATTTATTTAATTATAAATTTTTAATATCAGGTGGTAAAATATCACTTACAATATAATTTATTGTATCAGCATACCACGGTATATTCATTTCATCAATACTATATAATTGTTCATCATGGNCTCCTATGAGGATCAGCTTTAGGTTCATATTGTTCATCTAATTGAATTATGTGCATACAAATAGAATGACTACTTTTTTTAATATCTGCTAAAGTCCATCTGAAAGCCTTTTTATATCTTTTCAAGATTTTTATTAATTTTTATTCTTGAATTTATGTTAATTCAAAAGATACAATAACAGGCAATGTTGATGACTCTCCTAAAAACACATATTTAAATGGGCAGGTAATATTTTCAGTTCAAGTTCGGGTGGTTTAATACTTGAAGGAATAAAATTTTTATTATTGTTTTCCAACAAGTCTAAAGTTACAAATTTGCCTTGAATATAATTCAAATCTTCTTCTTTTATTTCATCTTTGTTTTCAATAAATTCTTCTTGCTTTAATTTGTCTTCAAACTCATTCTTAAATTACTCATTACTCAGATAATCAGTTGCTTCCATCCTAAAACATTCATTATCTTTCTCTATTGCTAGATATTTCATAGATTTTGCAAAATTAAATGTTACTTCTTGATCATTAACTCTCATTATTAATTCTACTTCTACACATTTATCACAGCTCTCCCTATTGCATTAAATGGACTCCCCAAAGTAAAAAGAATTTTTTTATCTTCCTCCATATCCAATACTATAAAGTCTACAAGGAAAATAAATTTATCCACTTTTACTAATACATCCTCTATAACTCCTTTTCGATAAGTTATTGATCGATCAGCTAACTGAAGAGTTATAGTAGTAGGGGAAATCTCTCTCAAATATAAACGTTTAAAGATTGATACTCGCTTCTAAATCACATAAGGCTTTTCCAAAAAAAAACTTTCAGCAACAGCACAAGATATAGTAAGACTATCAGGATCTTCTAACTTTTCAAGAAGCTTTTTCTGAATAATAGTGCTACACTCTTCACTGAGTGCAACGGTCTCATGATCTAAAAATTTCTTTCTCTTGTTTAGTATATCTTTCATAAATTTCACATAACCTGACATTTGTTCCAAAGCCTCAATGAATGAAATAATTATTGTTATCTTTTTAAGGATTTTAAAAAATTTTGTAAATTGTTTATATTTATTCTTCTACTTCAATTGTTGAGGAAACAGAGGTAGTGGTTTTTCTAAAGGAACTTGTATTGGTTCATTTTCATTGTGGTCGCTTTCAATCTCTTCCTTCTCCTCCTCAACTTCAGTTTCTATTTGGATTCTTGTTTTTATTTCTTTTCCACTTCGTAATTAATTAGCTTTAACTTGATCCTTATTTTTATCTTTTGCATTAACTTCCACAGTTCTCGGAAGAATTTCTGACGGTCTGTTACTAAGTGCAGTAGCAATATGTCTTAATTGATTTTCAATATTTCTAATAGAAGCTCCATGATTTGTATTTTATTTTACATGTTCAGCATTACTTCTTCCATTGTCAACTTCCTTTCCTTAACTTATGGGTTAGGGTTAGAGTTAAATCTAGAAGGATAATAAGGTCGATAGTTAGAATTTTTTTGGTTGTTTGAATTTCTTGAAGGATTCACCAAAGTGTTATAATTATTCCAACTAAAATTTTGGTGATTTTTCCATCTTGGGTTTTAATATTTAGAATAAGGATTATTATTTTGATTATTTATACAATTCAAAGTTTCATAAGATGATTGAGTATCAATTATCTTTCCTAGTGAATTTTCCTCTAATATTGGTGGTATTTGAGAATAGTTCACTCCAATTTGATCAATATTTTTTGATGTAGCGGCAATTTGATATGTTAAAATAGACATTGCAATAGAATCATGAATATTAGCTACTCTCTTAGGATTTACCCATTCAGAGGGCCATTAAAAATTGTTATTAGTCATTTCCTTTATTAAAGAGTATGCTTCATCAAAAGGTTTTGATATTAGTGATCCATCTGCAGCAGCACATATAATAGATCTCTGTGATCCTACTAATCCATTGTAAAAAGTTTGATTTATTAACTAATCTGGTAAAACATGGTGTGGACATTTCCTAAGGAGATCCTTAAATCTTTCCCACGCTTCATATATTGATTCCCCTTCAAATTGACAAAATGATGCAATATCATTTCTAAGCTTAGCAGTTTTTAAGGGTGGAAAATATATATTAAAAAATTTTTGTGATAGTTCTCTCCAAAATCTGATAGATCTAGGTGATAATGAATTTAACTAAGCTTTAGCTTTATCCCTTAATGAAAAAGAAAAAGGTCTAAGCCTAACATCATCATTAGACACTCCATCATATTTAAAAGTAGCACATCTTTCAAGAAAATTTGGAAGATGTAAGTTAGGATCTTCAGTAGGGGTTTCTGCAGACTGATTATTTTGTACCATTTGAATAATGATAAGTTTAAGCTAAAATGAATTAACAGCAATATCAGGATTTTGAATAGTCAAGTGAAGTTCATCTGCTGTAGTTAGCATAATCTTTTAAAGGTCTTTGTCAATTTTCATTTATTTGATTATCTAAGTTATTCGTCATTTCATTCAAAATTTTAATTTCTTTTTATTGTTTTTGAATTTTTCTAATAGTACGTTCTAATTCTAAATTGTATGGTATTAAACCTTCAGATCCAATATTCCGCATAAACAAATATAATAAGCAAAGAAAATTTTCTTAAAAATACTCTTAAGTATATATTTATTATTTTTAGATTTTTGGTTTTATTATTATTTTTATTTTTATATTTTATAGTTATCACTAAATTTTCTAATTTACCAAATCTATTTAATTTACCGTTACCTTCCTCGGCAACGGTGCCAAAAACTTAATTATGATGATATAGTTGTGCAAAATATATAAAATTGACTTAGCCTTACAACAGTGTCAAAAACTTGATGTGTTATTTTATCAATAAGAAATTTAAGTAATTTATGTAGGGATTCTACACAAGTATACGTATTGTTATCAAGTAATATAGGATTTTCCGTTTAAGCCTCAAATATCGATCTCACAAGAAAGGTTTAAATTTGAGATAACAAATTAACTATGAAATTCACAGCAATAAAATAAAATTATTGTCACTAATTTCAAATACTTGATGTAATATCAAAAATAAATTATTAACTACTAGTAAAATTGAAATGCAAAGTTAAAATAGTAACTACAAAACTATGTTTATATGATGAAGTTATCTAATATAAAAAAACATATTTCCCACTACAATAAGTTTTTGGTAAAATGAGATGAGATAAATGGTTTAAACATGTATTGTGCCAAATAGGAGCAATTTTAATTCTCTACTCTAATTCAGTGTTAGAGAGAATCATTGGCTAATCTCAGGTTTAGTCCCTAAATTTATGGTTAGGTTGGGAGGATACTGACTCTCACTCCAGAGCTCCCACTTCCCTTCTCTTTAAGTCTAACGCTTGCTTTAATTCTTAAACACAAAGACTAAATTGGGTATTTTTTTTCTGTCACCCTAAAATCTCCAATTCTACACCCAACAATATATATATTTCCTTATTTATTTGCACTTAATTCCAGGAACAAAATACTCCTCCATAGAGTTAAATGTGATTCTCACTCTGTTGTAGAACTCATACTCCATTTTCTGGATCGTATGTTTCACAACTTATTTTAGCATTTAAATTGGCCAGATCAAAGAGTGAATTAAAAACGTAGTTGAAAAACCATCACATTTTATTTTATCCTTTAAAATTGGCACATCGAAATTATCTCTTTATTTCATCATATCTCATAGTAGGGAGAAAGATAAAAAAAACTTCTCAACTTCATGAGAAATATACAAATAAATATAAATTTTATATATAAAAGAAAGTTCATACAATAATAATAAACAAACAATGCTTACTGAAATTCTTTCTTAAAGCAAATCCCTTGTAGCCTCTCTTGGACTCTTTCTCTCTTTACAATACTCTTGATTCTCTCTTAGAAGCTGTAGGAAGAACAAAATTTCACTTCTCTCCCTTTCTAACAACTCTTAGAAAAGAATTCACATTTAAAGTCACCACAAAAACTCAAAACTCTAAAGAAATAAATGACTAATGGACTTTAAGTGGTTAGGGGGAAGTGAGAGAGAGATTTATCTTATAAATTTTTTTCCCTAAATAGAGCCTAAAGTCAGTTTTCCAATAGGTGCATCCAAAACTCTTCAAAAAGCATCTTAATTTGTTGAATCTTCTAGAAATTGGTCTTGCACCGACAGTGGGCGCCGTCGGTGCCAATGACCCATGAATTAATTTCATGCTCTCTGTCAAATGGCGTTGTCGGTGCTGCTTCTGGCGTCGTCAGTGTTGCTTCTGGCGTCGTTGGTACTGCCTCTGGAGTCATCGGTGTTGAGGATATTCTGGCCTCTATTCTGTAGGTCTGCACCATCAGCATCCATCCTAGCACCGTCGACATCCATCCTAGAGTCGTTGACGTCCATCCTGACGTCGTCGGTGTTGAGTATTTCTTCAAAAATGTCATTTTGACTCCAAATTTCATCATTTTTTTTTCATTTTTACTTAAAGTAATAAAAATCAACAACCTGCAATAAAACATAAAAATTTCCTTCTTTTAAAATGCAATATCACCAAAAATGAGTATAAAACATATGTATAAATACGCGTAAATTTTTTGGTGCATCAGTGCTTCTTCTATCCATGGTGGATCCAGAGCACGGGTCACGGTGCTCGATGACCTAATATATGATTTGGTTTGAGAATGAGTTTGGGATGCTTCCCCCATGCCTTGCATCTCCATTCTCATTGCTTCTCTCAACTATTTGATTTGTTGAGTCACATTGTCCCTATTGCAATCCATTATGCTCAAAGGGAAATCATTCAGAAAATGGGATCTTCTTTGCAAAGCTTGGGAATATTACTTGTGAGTCCCAAAGGGAACCACTATCAAATGTATTGATTTTTTACCTTCAATCAATTGGAAAAAGATGGCTTCTTAGAGACTTTTGAAATTCATAGAGTTTGAGGAAGAGAGGGAGAGAGAGAGAGAGATCTTGAAAAAAGAGAATTAGAGTCTTTTCTAAAAGAGAGTTGATGAGGGAGAAAGGAGACCCCTTTCATTTCCTATTGTTGGCCCTTTTATACTTAAGTAGAAATTCATAAAATTTTTAAAGTAGGAAATCAATGACTAACTTCTCTCTGATCATCTCATAATTATAAACAAGTGTCACCTAATATCAGATATTGCTGGTACATCAGCTTTCTTTGTTGCTTGAATGATAGGGTTGAATCCCTAGTATTGTGTGACGTCTTTAAATGAAAAACCAAAGGATGTCCTAGTCAGTCTTGATAGCTTTCTTAAATTGATACCTTCACATGGATAGGTTAAAGTCATCCACTTGAAAAAGATTGGAAAAAAAATGGACCAGATTCATTGGTAGACGTTTTGGTTCAACCACTTTGGCAGGTGTGTTTGATTCAGCTACTTTAGTAGGTGGGCTAGATCCAGTCACTTCAGTCAGTGGACTCGATTCAACTAGCTCGGCAGGTGGGGTCAATTTAGCTCGAGAAACATCAATTAAAATTTTGGTATAATCATATCTTTTGCAACCAATTCGAATCTCCTAAATTAGTTTCCACAATTTATTCACATCTCTCACATTCAAAGTTTTATTTGAGTAAATCCATATAAAGCATTCATTATAGCAATTTACCAGGGCTCAATTACATTATGCAAAATTAATTTATAACTTCATAACCTCATAATAAGGTATTAAATGTATATTTAAATATAGTTGTAGTTAGGGCTATCAAAATGGCTCATTGTTCACGAACAACTCGTGTTCGGCTCATTTGCTAAGTTAACAAGCCGAACTTGAACAAAGATTTATTCGTTCGTGTTCGCCTCATTTTGACTCAAAATACTATATATATATATATATATATATATATATATATATATATATTGATGAGTAGTGTTTTTAAAAAATTATTGAACACCAGGCTACAAATTTTTATAATCAATTAAAAGTATTAATTAAGAAAATAGAATACAAATTATTAAATTAGATTCAAAGGATTTTTTAATATAAACAATAATTTTTAATTCTTCCCCCAACCCCTAACATCTTATGGCTACTGATGCGACTTTTTTATATGCTTAATTTTATATATTCTATATAGTCACAATGATATAAATGCAAGTATATCTATCGCTCAAGTAATACAGGATACTAATGGAGTCCTGTTTAACGATCCCACAAGGAAGCAAGGTAAGAGGTCCTTAGCAAAAGTTCTAGTTTACTACTATCAAACCTTAGAATGGAATGTCGATTAAAATATTGTTTTATTTAGCAACTACTCCTAAATGCAAATGTTTAATGTACTAATAATAACTATTCCTTAATGCAGATGTTAATTTTAAAGATAACCCTTTATGGATGAATTGGTTTGGGGAATTTTAAGATGTTAAAAACTACTTTTCTTATGTAGTGATTTGGATAATGTAGAGGAATGAGATACATTAAATATTGTATGTGCAAAAAAAAAGCAATTTTAATTCTCTACCCAGATTCAGTGATATAGAAAATCATTGGCTAATCTCAGGTTTAGTCCCTAAATTCGTGGCTAGGCTAGAAGGATACTGACTCCCACTACAGAGCTCCCACTTCCCTTCCCCTAAAGGTTAACTCTCACTTTAGATCTTAAACACTAAGACCGAATTGGGGGTTTTAGTCTGTCACTCTAAAATCTCCAATTCTACACCCTATAATATATATTTCCTATTTATTTACACTTAATTCCATGAACGAAATACTCCTTCATGGAATCAAATGTGGTTCCACTTTGATGAGAATTACACCGCCCTCTCGTGTTTTATTGCGATTATAACGAATTTTAACACTACAACAGACCTTTATTGTAATGTAAGTGAAATGCAAGTAAAAACCATCACATTTGTAATTAAGAATTCTTCAAGCATGCATCCCAAAATCCTAAACATGAATCCTACTCATTGCAAAAGAAAAGTAAAAGGAAAACAATGACATAATTCTCTCATGCCACTATTTCCTAATAACAAGAAATAAAAAAAGAAACACATAACAAAGCATGAAGAAAACACAATGAAAAATTTCATTAAATCAAAGAAAAATCACTAGATAAGTGTTTGCAAAATCATAAGATAATGAAGAACACAATACTTAGTCTTTTTCTCTTGAAAGAAAGATGAAAATCTCTCCCACAAAGTCTCTCGCTGATCCATGCAATGCCAGAACATTCCCTTACATTTTCTCTCAAAATCCCCTCACTTATCTCTCCAAAAAAGTAGAAACCTACTTTTCTACTTCTATTCTAAGATTTCTAAACATTTTCTCACTCACACACACCATTTTTTCTGACATAAAAGCATTCTATTATAGTGTAGGGACGAATTTCCTAAGAGATGTCTCAAGCAACCCTCCAAAAAGCGTCCAAATACATTGAATCTTCTAGAAATTTACCCAGCATCGTGTCCAAACCATCCTAGACGTTGTCGGCGCAGTTTTGGGCTCCGTCGACGCCATTTTGATGTCGTTTTCTGCTCTCTGACATTGTCAGCGCCGGCTCTGGCGCTGTCAGCGCCCACCCTGCGCAGCTCCACCATTTTGCTTCGTTTGACTCTGTTTTTCTCTATTTCAGTTGCGTTTATAAAAATAATATTCCTTTAAAGTGTAATTTCATTCAAAATATGTGAGAAGTGTAAAAGAGATTAAGCATAGAAAGACATATTAAAATGTGTCAGGACAGAATTTTATTTCTTGCTCGTTTTTGCTCCAAATTGCACTGATTTTGCTTCTTTTTCTCCAAAACTCCATTTCTTGTCCCTAAAACCAATAATATGCAAAATATCTTCCTTTAAAGTGTAATATCATTAAAAATCATTAAAATTAAGCATAAAATATATATGAAAAACTAGTCATTTTTTAGGCGTATCAGCTACATGATTAGGGTTGTCAAAACGACTCTTTGTTAATGAACGGCTCGTGCTCGACTCACTAAGAAAACGAGCGAACTCGAACACACTTTTTGAGCTTGAAATATAAACGTGGAGAACACGAGCTGAGTCTGGGCTAGCTCGTGTTCGGCTCATTTCGACCGCTAGTCATAGACGATATGTAATCATTTTAATCTTGAGCTTTTATTAAGATATTTTGTTATAAAAAAATTTTAAAACAAAAATGTAGGTAACAAACATAAAAATAATGTTTATCTTTCTCCTTTTTATTTTTTTCTGCTTTTTATTTCTCAAGGGGATACTTTTATTTTTAAAACATTAAAAAAAAAGATTTTTTCGTGTTTTTAAAACATAAANACCAAAACTGAAAATAAAAACATATTTTCAAAAATTAAACCTACACTTTCAAAACAGTGAACAAACATAACACACTCCTTTTGGGTTTACGAGAATTTCTCGGATGAAGTAACCTAAGGTTGCTAACTAGAGTTTTCCAGTTTAAAGGAGTTTGATAACTTGTTTAAATTAACTAAACTCAAGAGAAAAAAGTGATACCGTGATGATACAACCATGGAATTTTAACCGGTGTTACTTAACAAAAATTAAATTCCCCCCTCCCAAAGAAAGAAAAAAAAAGCTTAAACAACAACAACAACCCTAATATATAAACTGCAAAACCTTAAAACCCTGCACCTGGAGCCGTCATTTCGATGAGGAGCTTGGAGCAAACCCTATGGGTAGCTCGACTAGTACGACATAAATCCTCAACTTATCTTTAGGTCTTTGCATAGTCATGTTGTGCAATTTAAAGCCTGACTCACTTTAGGTTCCGAGGTCACCATTTGTTATGACATAAGTCCTCTTATCTTCCAGACTATTTGCATGATCGGTATAATGCAAGTGTAAGCCCTAAATAAAAAAATTGGCAGAATGAAACATCTAACAATTTTTTCTTGTAATTGAAGTTAAACAATATGATAGCTTGAGATGTCACTGAGATTCTCCTCAAGATCCATGACATCCTTTGNCCCTATGGGTAGCTCGACTAGTACGACATAAATCCTCAACTTATCTTTAGGTCTTTGCATAGTCATGTTGTGTAATTTAAAGCCTGACTCACTTTAGGTTCCGAGGTCACCATTTGTTATGACATAAGTCCTCCTATCTTCCAGGCTATTTGCATGATCGGTATAATGCAAGAGTAAGCCCTAAATAAAAAAATTGGCAGCATGAAACATCTAACAATTTTTTCATGTAATTGAAGTTAAACAATATGATAGCTTGAGATGTCACTTAGATTCTCCTCAAGATCCATGACATCCTTTACTCTTCTTCATTTGGATTCCAAAATTAATTGTTCCTATTTGATCTTTCCCATTTGAAATTTTCTACGTCCAACCTTGAACATTGTAAACTTTGAGATTCTTGAAGACTAATACCTCTGATCTAAATTGAGAGTTTTCTTAAGTAACTTTGGTCATTTAGGATGTAATTAACTGTAAGAGATTGTCTTTATGAGCAGCTTTAAGAACCGAGGTAACATAAATCCTATTTTATCTTTTTAGATTAGAAAGAAGAACTTATCAGTCAACATAAAACATTTCACAGACCATAAAAGATGTCATAAATTCTTTAGATTAATTTAATCGAGTCTCACTATCCCGTAATGTGTCTATTCTCTGGATAAATGCATGAATTGTAGTGCTCTGCTCGTTTATATAAACTATTGTCCGTATAAAATTAGTTAGCTCCCACATTTTCAAAATTAAAAATGCTAATTTTCAACATTATATATATATATATATATATATATATAT